>ML277593.1:0-126869 GCA_005239495.1 Nicotiana undulata
CGGCTCGATGAAATGACCAAAATTCCCTCGGGCCCACGTGCCCGGACCTCGAAATTTCTTGAAAAAAATCTCTACCCGAAGCTTTACCAATTCAATTACACATTTTACTCAATTATTCATGCTAAATTCGTGGCTAAAATCCAAATTTCCAAATTTCTAGGTTTTCTTCAAAAATACTAATTTTTCCACAAATTTTCCCTAATTTTCATGTTCTAATCCATGATANAGTTAAATGTTCTGAAAACTAGACTCAAAGATCTAAAACTTTCATGTGTTGATAATCTTCAAATTCCTTATATAGTACTTGATATAATCTGGAAAAGTCAGCCCATGTGCAACACAACTTTCTTCTTCATCTTCCCGGATACCCTGTAGTGTAACAGCCATAACTCTTTGTACACAAATCCAAATCATGAGTGATTTATATTTATAGAAACTAGACACAAAGTGCTACAACTTTCATGTTTATACCATCTCAATATTCCTTATAGATTGGGAGCTATGAGCTTCCGAAGTCGAGTAAGTGCAGCAGAACATTTACTCTACGTGATCGCGAAAGGCTTTCCGCGATCGCGATTCACTGGCCTGTTTCTCACATTTTAATCACTGCGATCGCGACCAATTCCCCACGATCGCGTAGAACACTGCTGTAGCCAAAAACCAGCAGTTAAAAATGGCCTAGAAATGGTCCGAAACCACCCCGAAACTCACCCGAGCCCCTCGGGACCTCGTCCGAACGTACCAACAAGTCTGGAAACATATCACGGACTTAGTCGAGACCTCAAATCACATCAAACAACGCCGAAAACACGAATCGCGCAAGAATTCAACTTTATGAACTTTGAAATTCCTAACTTTCACATCCGATGACGAAACCTATCAAATCACGTCCGATTGACCCCAAATTTTGCACACAAGTCATATTCGACATTACGGACCTGCTCCAACTTCCGGAATCGCATTCCGACCCCGATATCAACATTTCCATTTCTGGTCGAATTCTTCAAAAACCTTCAGTTTTCTATCTTTAGCCAAATGACCTTAAATTGACTTCCGGATATCCGAATTCACTTCCGATCGCGCTCCCAACTCCAGACCTCTATGCCCATTCCAATCTTGTCTAACTTTGGTAACTCCCCCTTCTTAACCCGTATCTTGTTTGTTCGGGAAACACGTCTTCCTATTCCATCTTTTCTCGAATATCCTTTAACGGAAGAAATAAAAGCTCGAGAAGGAATACAAAACCTATTTCACTCGCTGAGTCTTTTTGCATCCATGGCTGAATGGTTAAAGCACCTTTCCCAGTAAAGGGGCAAATTCGTAGGTTCGATTCCTTCCAAAGGGATTTGTTGCCGACCCTTACATCATAAAAAGAAGACCAGTTTCCGATTGGACAAGAGAAGAAACTAGAGTTGACTTTTTTGTTAGACCGCAATAGCGTCTTACACTTTCCCAAAGTCAACAGTCAGTCTTTCAGGTACGCCACCTCCTAGAATAGCAAGATCCTTCTTATTAGAGCAAGCTTAGTTGATCCATGATTTATGTTTCATCTTTCCTTTCCTTTTCGTTTGGTTCGAGAAATCTATCGATCAACATTTGAATACCGCTCCGTGGGGATCTCGAAGAATGCATTTTTGTAGTCCAAGTAAATGATTTCAAAGACATTTCTTGATTTAATTTATTAATTATGGACCTATTAAGACCAACTTATTCCATAAATAGCCAAATTGGCACCTTTTGGCTATAATTGCAATAACTTTGCAATTATAGCCCATGCATATAATTTTGTACTATTTTTTACCAGAAATTAGTATTTTATATTTTTAAAATACTAAACAATCATTTTTATAAATATTTTCATGCATGGAATTTATTTTTATAATTAGTAATTATTTGATAAATTATTTTAACTAATTTAATTTGGGTATTTAACAAATGGCCCCATGCCATTTCAATTATAGCCTAAATTAAGTTGGCCTAATTAGTCCTAAACCAGCCTAAAATCCTAATACTACCCGACCCAATTCCGCTCAAATCCTGGTCGTTGATCATTTTTTATCACCAGTCCAGGTTATTTCTTTCCTTAATTAACCTAATACTACCCCCCTCCAAACCCTTCATTTTCCTCACATTCTCCGCCGTCATACTCCCTTTCTCTCCCAAATTCTCTCTGCCCTAACCCTAATTTCCCTCCCCGTTGCTTGCTTGCCGTCGACTATGGTGGCTTACGACCATTCTCCAGCCTTAACGGCTCTCCTACGTCGGGATTCCTGCTGTCTTTGAGGTCCTCAAGGGACCAGTGGCCGGTCCGCTCACACCTTGGCCTGTCCTTACCAGTCTCAGGCCGCCATGGCTCGATTTGAGTAAGATCGTCCTATTTCTTGGCTAAACCTATGGGTTCTAAGCCGATATCTCTCATTTCTGGGTTATTTTCTCGAAACCCTAATCTCATATCCTAACTTTTGAGATCTATAATATATCTAATAAGGTTCAAACTATTTTTATTGGTTTTTATGAGAAGCCTTCTGATTTTCGAAGCGTCTCTTCATTTTTCCTAACTAGGGTTTTTGAAACTCTTTCATCAAAATGATTTCTGATTTTTAAGCGTTTATTCTCTAATTCTCATGTGTTTAATCGATTTTGTTAAGTTTCCCTTTAACCCTAACTAGTTATGTTAAAACCCCTAATTTTTAGTACTACGTTTGGATTCTGAGATCGTCCTTGCTTGTTTGTTCATTCGATTCTGCTATGTGTTTGATTCTTGTAAATATTGCTTCGATTAATTAGAGTATTTTGTAATTTTTACCCTAATACATCCTATTAGGGTTTCATATTTGATTCTTCTGCTTATACTTGGTTTACTTGCTTATTCATGGAAAATCTATGTTATTGCCCGTAAAATCAGTATTATTTCGATTCTTCGATTCACTGTGTTGATATTCCTATGATAGTTTCAGGCTATTTTCCTATTTTTCACAACCTTTAAATTACTTCTTGCCTTATTTATGATGCACTGTGTTATTTACTGATTCGTACCAATTATTTCCTTAATTGAATCTTTGTGTATCTACCCCTAATTACCTATTATGTACCTAGGTTATTTGATTTCTTTCCTTAATTGTTACCTGCCCTCTACATTGGTAATTTACTCCCTTAATCAAGGGAAGACTTTACTAATTTTTACCTTAAATTGATTCTGTGGCTTTTCAATTACTGAACAATTTGATTGTTTGCCTATTTTACCTATCTCTCAACTATTATATATACTCCCTTCTCTTTTCATTACAGACACGAACATTAGTTCAGAAATTCTCTCACACTTAAAGTTTTCTGCTCTTTCTTGTTACCTGCTATCTTATTGAACTAGCCGGCTGTAAGCCAAGGCTAGTTATTGCACTACACTTGCTCTATATTTTGTGTCTGCTCTCCTTAACTTGTATGTTCTAATTTCAATCCAAATTCCAAACCTTATGTGTTCTCTTACTGCTTTAGTTTACCAATTACTAGTCTATTTCTGTCTATTACTTGGCTTTTCAATATATAACCAGCTTGTTTAAATCACCATTTCACTTAGCACATATGAATTCTGTCCTAATTCAACTTATGATCAGCATGTCTATGAACCTGCCTATTACCTTTGTAGTATGTCTCAACCTGACTCTACTCCATTTGTGTATGTTTGAATGTTTGTCTGTTTGTCTACTCAGTTTCTAGTATGAATCTGTTTTGCAAAATAATTTGTTACCTTAAGTAGTGCTGATTCTATGCTTAACTCTACTTAGTACAACTATGTCTTCAACTGTCGGTTTTGAAATTCATATACATGTACTATGTTTGCATTATGAGTTATTCCCTAATCCCATAAACTCCTAGAAAAGCTTTTGTGCTTCTGTTTGATACATGTTTCACTATGTGTGTTGTATATGTCCCCAACTCCCAATATCCCTGCGTGAATCATGTTGTTAAGTGATGAGGAATTTGTTTGCTCTGAGTTCATCTGCTGTTTATTTGATTCTTCAAATGTTTACACTGATCTTGTTCAAACTATTTTACTACTAATCAACTCTTGTTTTATAAAACTTCTTCACTTAAATGAGTCATTTCCAATACTATTTTCATATCAAGACTTTTTTTCAAAACTATGTCAAGCACTCTCACTCTACTCTTAAGTCCCTAGGTTCTGCCCCTCCAGTGTGTGACTGCTTTGGGGTCCTTTTGAGATCCCTCTGAACTCTGGCACACTGGGGCTGGCCCTTCCACACTGTACTTACTCAGTTCTTGTTATGAAAATTTGGGTGTGAGCACTGCCCCGGATCCTTGAGGTCCTTAGGGAACTCTGACACACCCGGACATGAGATTGGCTATGAAACTCTTGGCATTTGAGGTTATGGAGGATTGGTATCCTTAGAATACATTTGGGCCTGCTTCAGGCTCCCTATAGTATAACTTCTTCTCTTTTATTTACTTATGTAATTCATTCAGCTAGTGGTTTGTAATAATTATTTGTAAACATATATTGGGGATGGCTAGTGAAATGGGGAGGGTAGCTAATAATATTTTTGATATTATTGGGTAGAGAGCATGCCTTAGGCTTTACTTTCTGTGTATTTGCATTAGAATCCATGCCCTAGGAATAATGTGTTCATCCAAATCATGCTAGGCATTGCACTACATATCATGTTCCTAGGACTTCATATTTACTGCTTCAGCATTTCATATGTTATTAATCCATGTTTTAACGTTGTATCAGTTTATCACTTGGAGATCCTGCTCCTAGGATAACAAATAACCTTGACATAAAAACTGTTACTCTTGTGTGCATTCAAAAATCATGTTTTAATGATTATGTTATTCTTACGTGCATTTAGATACCATGCCCTAGGATTCTGTTTGCATTTGTTTGAACACGCCTAGTTTAGTTACAATAAGTCGTTGATCCATGAAAAGGTATAAAACAGTCTCACATATAATTATCATTTTTTTTAAATAAAACTGGTATCAATCCTTTCACTCTCAGATTTGTATCACCTAGAACGACATGTTGTAGGTTAAATACTTTCAAACTGTTTAAAATCACTTGTGACTGTTATACACAGTCCCAGGCCTAGGCAAACCTTAGGTAATTAACCCCCCTATAAAACTAGAAAACTGCTTTCCTGATTGTGTTCATTGCTTAGAGAATCACACGTTTAAAATATGTCTGTGTTTGAGACGTGTTGTTTATCTGTATTATGGGTAGAGGTAAATTTGAGCTTTTAACTGCTTCCTGCACTTATCTGCTAGTCCTATTTGTTCTTGCATGTCACCTAGAATTTTAAACTTTTAAACCTTAGGGATTGTCTAGAACTGCCCATATCTAGAGGTACTAAATCCCTCTAGGACCACAAGGAAGGGACGGGTAACAGCACACTTAGAGCTCGTTAAATAAAACTCGCTTAATAACCGCTAAGGGGTGGGGTAACGGGTAGAACAAGATATAATTACATGTGCGCTAATGCAACGTGTCTCCCCTCATATAGGAGTAATATCGGGCATTGTACAGATGTGATCCTATAGGATAAACAACTTAGGACCACCCCTTACTCTCTACACATGTGTGCTTAGACTGTGAATCCATTAAAACCTTTATCACATATGTGTGCTTAGACTATTGATCTGTAAGACCTTTATTTGTTTACTTATGTGTGCTTAGACTGCCTATTCGCTACTTGATTAATTCACAAAGTAAGTTTGGTCGGGACCCACAGTTGTGGACTTCGAGGGGTGCCTAACACCTTCCCCTTGAAGTAATTTCAAGCCCTTACCCAATCTCTGGTTATTCAATCTGTGTTGTAACCTTAGTAGGTGCCCTAACGCAACTTAATTCGTTAGGTGGCGACTCTTCAAATTCCTTACACCCCCTTATCCCAAAAGGAAATGAGTTGTCCCAATAATGTCAAAAACCCTGACTGATCCAAAAGGAGAGGAAAAAGGGGGCGCGACAACGAGCATATTTAAAGATCATGTAAAAACCATATAATAAGCAACAGTAGAATTGATTAAACTCAAGTCAGGAATCTACATTCCGAATATTTCACAAAAACTCCAGTTTTCCATTTTTATAATTCGTATAACTGTTTGTTCAACATTTTTTCATTTGAGGCTCAGTTTAAAGAAGAGTGAAAACAGTAGTTTCGTAAAATATCAGCCACTCAGGCACAATGTCACTCACAAATAAGCCTCTCGGGCAAGCCTCTCAGTCACTCGTGACTCTACTCTCATAGGTCAATGCTCACACTCAGCACTCTCACTCAACAAGTACCATATATAACTGTTGCGGCGTGCAGCCCGATCCGTAATAGTAACCCGCTGCGGCGTGCAGCCCGATCCATAATAGTCGACTGCGCTCACTAGAGTGTACAGACTCCGGGAGGGGCTCCTACAGCCCAAGGCGCTATATCGCTGCGGCGTGCAGCCCGATCCAATATATATCTCGCTGCGGCGTGCAACCCGATCCACATATCTCGTTGCGGCGTGCATCTCGATCCATATATAGATGTATATAGTGCTGCGGCATGCAGCCCAATCCCTAACTATCCTCACAAGTATGGCTCTCGGCCTCACTCAGTCATCCTCACCAGCCACTCGGGCAACTCATCACAATCACGGGTACTCAGCCCAACTCACCACAAATCACAGGGACGTAGCCCAAATTATCTTTCAATATTCTAAAGCAGGGTGATAAATAGTAATAAACAGTGAACAGATTTAAAGCATGACTGAGTTCATATTTTCTATCAAAATAGTGTGAGGATAGTAGTAAAAAATACCCTTAAGGGTCTAAACAGGTCGGCACAAGGCCTCAAACATAGCATACAACCCAAGATATGGTATAAATCCAAAAAAATACAGAATATCATATGATTTCAAATCAAATACGTGGCTTAATAGTCGCTACGGAACGGACCAAGTCTCAATCCATACCGGTGCACGCCCACACGCCCGTCACCTAGCATGTGTGTCACCTCATTTATCAAAACAATACGAAATACCAGAGTTTCATACCCTCAGGTCTAGATTTACAATTGTTACTTACCTCAAACCGGCCCGATTACCAATCCGCGATGCTCTTGCCCCTCGATTCGACCTCTGATTGCTCCAAATCTAGTCAAAATCATATTTATACCATCAATATATGCTAAGGAACAAAACCCATTCGAAAATTGTAAAAATTAAGCACAATTTCCGAAATTGGTCAAACCCGACCCTCGGGCCCACATCTCGGAATTCAATAAATATTACATCACAAGAATTTTTATCCTCCCATGAGTCCGTACATACCAAGAACATCAAAAGCGGACCTCAAATGGCCCCTACAATTCTCAATCAAAGGTCTCCAAATCATAAGCCCTAATTCTCCAATTTTTGGGTTTAAATCCCACTAATTTCAGGTTTAATTACTCAAAAATCAACATAGAATCGAGTACTGAAGTAAAAAATATTACCTCCAAGTGTTTCCCTTTGATTCCCTCTTCAATCCTTCTCATTTTCCGTAACTATGATCGAGTTGAGCATCATATCTATGAGTATTACTTGTACTGTTTTAATTATATTGTTACTAGTTGTTCTTAGGTGTTGGTGTTGGACTTTGACTGTTGTCCAAGCTCGTCACTGCTTTTAACCTAAGGTTAGGTTTGTTACTTATTGAGTACATGGGGTCGGTTGTACTCATACTACACTTCTACACCTTGCGTGCAGATTTTGGAGTTGATGTTGTTGTGTATGGCGGGAGCTGGCATTGAAGATGTACCTGCGTTCCAGTTGTAGCTGCCTCTTATTCATGGTAGCTTTAGATTTATAAAAATATATTTATGTACATTTCAAACTGATGATGTAATTATTTCATACCAGCATTGTAAACTCTAAATCTTAGAAGCTCATGATTTGTAGTACAAATCTGTGGGATCCTTGTTTAAGAGTTCAGTTATTTCTTCATTTATTTTTTTGTAAATCTCGTTTGATTCGGATTGTTGATAATTGGCTTAGCTAGTGGGTAGGGTTAGGCGCCATCACGACTAGTTGGATTTTGGGTCGTGACAGAATGATACCAGCGCAACTTCCTTTGAGGTACAACGCAAGTGAGACACTGTTATTTAATTACCTGTTGAAGGGGGATTGGAAATTCAAAGATTAACATCCGAAAATCAAGCACTGCTTGCTAGCACTACATGGAGGTTATTCCATAACCCCTCTACCTTGTGTGGTTTGATCCTTCCTTCGAAATATGTTCTCTTCTATTTACCCTCAAAATCGGATAACAATTGAATTGTAAGTGGGTTTAAGGATATGTGATCTAACTTGATACAAAACGATAAATCAGATTGCAATTAAAATAAATAATGGCAAAGTAAATGCAAACCACACAAGTTGAACAGTCTTAGCCTTGGAAGGTTAGTCACCCTCGAGCCAATAGTGCTTTAATCAATATAAGAACAGAACGACAAGAGAATAATAAGAACTTAAAGAGAATAATAATACATTACTTTGGGACGCGTGTTACAATGTATCTCAATGGATTATTGGACTCCCTTTATATAGTAGAGGAGTCCCACTCTAGGTACATTTCTATAAAAGGTAAAAATCCCTTGATTCGCTGGTTGCAGGTTCCTTACTGATATGTACTGAGATTCCCGCCGTAATATCTGACCGGTCACGGATCATTTGGTCTTCTCTTAGTTATCTCGACAATATTTCTCCGAGCTCATTCGAGCACTCAATGTTCTCGAAAGCAGGCGTTCCAACCTCGGGTTTTAGCTTGGTGGGACTTTGAGGTCGATCTTTAGTACTTGGTTGCCACGTTCCAAGACCAATCTACCAATTCGTAGTCGAGCTCGACTTTGACCGTATACAGATAGTCCCCTCATTTTTTCCGAGAGTAGTCGACAAGAAACGACATGAACTTCCGATCATGACTTCAATATTTTGTGACAGAAACGACAAAAAAGTCAAAACGTCTCGTCAGTCAAATCTTAATAGCATTGAATGCTGTCAATTGCCGGTTGGCCACTCCTAGATATGAACCGTCACTGAGAAACTATAAATACTCCCTCATTTGTTCATTCAAACTTTACTTTCAAACCTTCTGCCCTCGTATCTTAGAAACTTCAACACGTCCAAGCATTAATTTTCTGGTTACTTTGAGATCCTTTTATAAGAACTTATGTTCTTTCTTCATCCCAAACCATCAAACATACTCTTTAAACTTCCTCTTTTTCCTACATTTTTCAAATACATGGCAAAGACTTCAAAATTCGTTCCCCAAAAAGAAACTCCTTCTACCCCGTGGCCGGCTACCGAGGAGACCGCCTCGCACACTTCTGTCGAGGAACCAACACCAGAGCCTCCTCTGAAAATGTTTACCCTCGGGGGGTACATCTAAGGCGGTCTCGAGGTACCAGGCCGATGTAAGGCTGTCTTGAGGTACATCTGCTCGATCATTGAGGATGTTCTCTCTAAAGTCAAAAAGGATTGTAACTGGGCTGACAAACATGTGGTGGTTCCCGAACCCGATGAAGCCATCACCACCAACCTCGAGGGATTTTTAAGTGTTTACACTTATCCCTTCCCGTTGGGTCATCATCGACTTCTACAAGAGAAATGAGGTAACCTTCGGTCAGATTCGCCCTTGTTTTTGGAGGATCGTAATCCTTCTTCGTTTCTTTGTGAGAAAGATCGAGGGGTGACCCTTCACTATCGACTATCTCATACGCTTATACAGTCTCCGACTCTACAGAGGGGACTAATCAAGCTTGCCTATCGGGCTAGTAAAGCCTCGTTCTCGAGCATCGACGAATATAGAGATCGAGGTTGGCTAGGGTATTTCATCCGAGTGAGGACTTTATATTTGATCTCGGCCCAGCACATGATGTTCCCCGAGAAGTGGAACATGCCACTTAAGTTTAATTTTGCTTCCAAAACTTTATTTATCATTTTTTTTCCTTTTCCCTTACTTGTGTTCTGTAATGGTGAAGTCGTTGCTCGGATCACGAATGTAGTTCCTCGACTCAAAGAGTGGGTCGAGGGTATCACATCACTAAGGCCTTATTCTGAGCGCTCGTGGTACGAGCTTTAAAAGGGCCGATGAGAGGCCCGTTCGCACTATGAGACCTCTTTCTCGAGTAGTTTCTGGTTTCCCTTTTGTATGACTAAGTCCTCACCGTTGTATTTCTTTTTGTACTTTTATCCAAGGATTTCCAAATAAGGCCTCCATCCGGTAGCGACGATTTACCCACTGAGTACCCTGCTCCGAAACAGGGTGAAGAGAAGAAGAGAAAAATGGCTTCGAGTTCTCTAGCTCGGAGAAAAAAAAACCAAGGATGATGCTGATCCACAAGCCCAAAGAAACCTCCAGCTCCCTAATACTTGATTCAGACTCCCTCCATTGGCTAAGGGACGAATTTCAAGAGGACAAAATTTTTGTCGCCCGAGAGCCATCGGTCCCTGAAGAATGGGCACCAACCGAAGGGTGGACGATAGAGGCTAGCCCCTACCAAACTCAAGAAGCCAATGCAGTGAGGGTCGACGCAGGTCCTGTTCCAGCCGGTGTCATCGATATAACGCGATCGCCTTCGTTCACTTGCTCAATGTTTGACGAAGCTCAAGCGGCGAAGGAACGTTCAAATGAGAGGGTCCAAGGAGTGAACGATCCCCTCCAAAGCTGTTTTGATAGCGTAGACTCTATTACCACGGAGGATGTCACCAGATTGGGTGATTTAGAAGTACCAATAATAAATCCGCCCTCGGGGACAGGTGGATCTAGTTCGAGCCTAAGATTGGTCAACAGGTTCCCTGCTCCGAGTGCCGATCTCGATCGGAAGTGGTCGATCATTATCTCTATTCTGGAGGATGCCCGAGTCCTTTTCGCGCCTGTCGGGGTAGCTAGTTACCTCCGGTGCCTGGTGAATCAAGAAGACCGGGCAAAGATGAATGAGGTGGAATCCCCATGCTTGTTGAATGAAACACAACAGGCGTTGAATCAGGTAAGGTGTCACCAAACCCCTTCATTTTCTAGCTTTGATTGCTTTAACGATCTTAATATTTTTCCTTGTATTTGCAGAACTCGGTGCTTCACTATGAGAACTTCATCTGACATCGAGAAGAGCTGAATCTCCTTGAGTCTGAAGCCAAAGAGCTTAGTGAGAAGAGAGATACGTACAAACTTCTCAGTGAGCAACGCGAGGAAGAGGCTAGAGTCTTCGGGCTGAGTTGGATGCGGCTCAGAAAGAACATGCCGCCCTAGTGGAAGAGGTAAAAGTCTTTGAGGTTAGTGATGATGAACTAGACTTGGTGACTAATGGTCGAAATCCGCAGGTCCAACAAAAAATTGATCGATTCAGTCAACTACGAGCTGAGATAGATACCGTCAAGGCCGAGACTGACGAATGGAGGGGTAGGTGACACCTTACCTGATTTAACGCCTCCGAGGAGGCGGCAGTTGCGAAGAGACGCCCCCAAGGAGATTCATGCTCGGGGTTCGATCAATCGGCCGAGATCAAAATTGCTAAGGGGCTCGAAGCCGAGGCCGAGAAATTGGCTTAGCCTGAGAAAAGAGAAGAAGAATTCGAGGGTTCCGGCGGTCCGGGCTGAAGAAGACAATGTTGTTTAAACGCCTTTGTAGATATTTTTGCTCTTTTGCTTTTTGTACTTGTGTATTTTTTCAAGGACATTTAGACTTTGTAAAGATTGTATATAATATATGAGGCTTGTTTTCCCTTCAACAGGTTATATATTCTGTTTTACTTTGCTTTATTCTTTATATTTGCAAAGATCGAAAATCCTTAACATAAATTAGTTAGGTCACACCCAGAGGTTCGAACAGGACTTGCCTTCGATATTATTTTGTTTAAGTCATCATGGGGTTCGACATGATCGAAAACTTTTTCCCCTAAGTACTTATGACTTTATAGATTGTACTTTGCCGAGGGTATCCTTTAGAACTGGTTATGAAATATTTGAAGGCCTTGTTTCTGTTACGAGTCTCGGACGTCTCCGAGTCGTCTTAGTATGGCCATAGACTTTTTATTTTGGGTGTTTCCCAATGGGCTAGTTACCTCGAGTTATTCGGGATTGCCCAAGATAACAGTCCCGAATGGGGATAGCCGCGACCATTAAGGTTCGGGCATCGCCTAATAGGTCTTATGCCCTCGGGCTTTGATAGCCCAAGTCGTCCGAGTTTGGTTTTGGACGGCAATCCCCGATTGAAGGTGATCGTTTGAACCTACATAAGGCGGCCCTTGGGCTCGATACCTTTAGGGGATCGTATGTAGGAAATTCCTTCAAGATAAAAGAGAAATTTTTTAAGGGACAAGATATTTATCCGCAAGGTAGAGAAATTATTCTTGTGTGTAATAGTTGCACATGCGTACAAGCTTTGTGCCATGGCTCGATCAGCCTATGCAGGCACAATTCATTTGACCATTTGACCCTTACAGTAAATCATATCGATCGAGCCGAGACCATAAAAATGTAAAGTTTTCTTCCGTGTAAAGTTGTTATCTAAGGGTAATGTCCCCCCAGTGTTCGAGGCCCATCAAGAGAGGTCTCGAATATTGTTATGGTCTTTGGTACCGGTTCGTAATCGGCCTTCAATTCTAAGTTAGAACGATTCACTTGCTGCCTCATTGAAAACCTTGCCGGAAAACCCATTTAGGACAAAACCGGTTCAAGGGAAAAAGAGTGCAACGCATGCTTTCAGACCTAAAGATTGTATCATTCTTTTATGATTGCCTGCAAGTTCTAGTTCAGAATGTAAATATATAAAAGGAATGAAAATGGGTCGTACTTTAGCAATAGTATCGCTTTAAGTGAGCTATGTTCCATTTGTTCGGTAGTTGCTCACCATTCATCGTTCCGAGTTTGTACGATCCTTTAACGGTAATCTCAATAATTTGATAAAGGCCTTCCCAGTTTGGCCCCAACTTCCCTTCGTTCGATCTTCAGGTGTTTAGTACAACCTTCATTAGTATCAAGTCCTCGACATCAAAGGGTCGAATTTTGGCCCTTCGATTGTAATATCTCTTGATCCGCTTCTTTTGGGCGGACAACCGGACAAGGGCTGCTTTGCGGCTTTCGTCTAATCAATCTAGGCTCGTATTCATAGCCTTGGTATTTAATTACTCAGTTGCATATCACAACCTGAGACTTGGTTCTTCGACTTTGATTGGTATTAGAGCTTCGGCGCCGTAGACCACTCAGAACGGGGTGGCCCCGGTACTGGACTTCGAGGTCGTTCGGTATGCCCATAAGACTTCGGGCAGGATTTTCTTCCATCTTACTTTGGAATCAATTGACCTCTTTTATGAGGTTTTCGAGTATGGTTTTATTGGTCAAGAATTTTTCTTACCTTGCGGCCGATGAATTGTTTCCCGTTGTCGCACACGATCTCGGCCGGCATTCCGAATCAGCATATGATATGATCCCAAATGAAATCAATGACTTCTTTCTCCCTGACCTTTTCGTATGTCTGGGATTCCACCCACTTAGAAAAATAATCAGTCATAAACAATAAAAATTGAGCCTTATCAAGTGCCCATGGAAGGGGGCAACAATATCCATTCCCCACTTCATGAACGACCATGGTGAGAAAACCGAATGCAGCAGCTCCCCAGGTTGATGAATCATCGGAGCATGTCTTTTACATTCATCACATTTTTATATAAACTCCTTCGCGTCATTTTCCATATCGATCCAATAATAATCGTCTCTGATTATTTTTTTAACCAATGATCCAATACTTAAATGATTTCCACAAGTATCTTCGTGGAGTTCCCTCAAAACGTACTCAGTATCCCCTAGACCTAGACATATTGTGAGTGGGCCATCGAATGCTCTTCTAAACAGGGTTTCGTCTTCGGACATGCTAAGTCGAGCTGACTTTGTACACAGGGCCCTCGATTCTTTTAGATCTGAGGGCAATTTTCGGATCTTCATATATTCTACATATTTATTTCTCCAGTCCTAAGTTATGCTTGTTGTGTTGATCTCGTCATGGACTTCTTCCACTACCGATCTCATAAGTTGTACGACTTCCCCCTAGTTGAACTCGTTGTGTTCGACCGTTGACCCTAAGGTTTGCAAGGGCGTCGACCTCGTTGTTTTGATTCCGAGGTACGTGTTGCAAAGTCCATTCTTTGAACTGATGTAATGTTACCTGTAACTTGTCTAGGTACCTTTGCATTAGTTCTTCTCTGATCTCGAGCGTTCCATTAACTTGGTTTACCACAAGGAGGGAGTCGCACTTGGCTTCGATCACTTCTGCCCCAAGCTTTTGTCTAGTTCAAGGCCTGCAATCATGGCCTCATACTCGGCCTCGTTGTTAGTCAATTTCACAGTCCTAATAGATTGTCTAACTACATTGCATGTTAGTGGCTTCAATACGATGCCAAGTCCGGACCCTTTTGCGTTTGAGGCGCCGTCCGTAAAGAAAGTCCAGATTCTCGAGTTAATTAATAACTCTCTTTCGACCTCGGGTATTAGGGCTGGCATAAAGTCGGCCACAAACTCTGCCAAGATTTGAGACTTAATGGCGGTCTGGGGTCAGTATTCAATATCGTACCCAATGGTTTCCACAGCCCATTTGGCAAACCGGCCTGAGAACTCGGGCTTATGCATAACAATCCTCAACGGATAGGTAGTCACGACACATATGGGGAGAAGTATGGTTTTATCTTCCTATAGGTGCTTAGCAAAGCGAGCGCCAGCTTTTCTAGGTTAGGGTATCTAGTTTCGGCCTCACCTAGGGTCATGCTAACATAGTAAATTGGAAATTGTGTACCTTTCTCTTCCCGGACCAGGACACCACTTATGCTATCTCTGATACTGCCAAGTACAAGTATAGTTGTTCGTCTGCCTTCGGTGTGTGAAGCAGCAGTGGGCTTTATAGGTATCGCTTGAGTTCCTCCAAAGCTCGTTGACATTCCGGGGTCCATGAGAAGTTATTCTTCTTTTTCAGTAGTGTGCATAATTGGAGGCTCTTATCGGACGACCTGGAGACGAATTGCCCCAAGGCGTCTATGCGCTCGGGTAGTCTTTGCACAGCCTTCACATTGTTCACAACTAATATCTTCGATGGCTTTGATTTTGTCGGGGTTGATCTCAATTCCCCGGTTGGATACCATGAACCCGAGGAATTTACCTAACCCAACTCCAAACGCACATTTCTCCGGGTTCAGCTTCATACTGTAGTGCTTCAATATGCTGAAGGTTTCCTGTAAATGTTTTAAATTGTCCTCTGCTCGCAGGGAACTAACCAACAAGTCGTCAATGAAAACTTCCGTTGATTTTCCTATTTTTTTCCTTGAACATCCGGCTTACTAAGCGTTGGTAAGTGGCACCGGCATTTTTTTTATCCAAATAGCATCACGTTATAGCAGTATGCGCCGTATTTAATGATGAAGGAGGTTTTTTCCTGATCACCTAGGTCCATCCGTATTATGTTGCACCCAGTATAGGCATCGAGAAAATTGAGGATCTCGTGGCCGGCCGTGGCATCGATCATACGATCGATGTTGGGCAAAGGGAAAGATTCTTTGGGACATGCCTTATTCAAATCCATATAGTCTACACACATTCTTTATTTATTCCCTTTTTTAGGGACTACCAGTATGTTCGCTAACCAATCCGGATATTTCACCTCCCGAATGGACATATTTAAGGAGTTTAGATACCTCGTCCTTGATGAAAGCATGTTTGACCTCGGTCTGGCATCTCCTCTTCTGCTTGACCGGATGGAACTTCGGGTCCAAGATTAGCTTGTGAGTGGTTTCTCCGGCGGGATCCTTGTCATGTCAAGGTGGGACCAAGCGAAACAATCTTCATTAGTTATAAGAAATTGAATGAGTTTTTTTCTGAGTTGGGGGCTTAACCCTATTCCCAGGTATACCTTTCGATCGGGAAAGTGTTCATTCAATACGACTTGTTCCATCTCCTCACCGTTGATTTAGTGGCATCGCAATATTCGGGGGCTATAAAAGATTTGGGAACCCCGTAATGATCTTCCTCGCCTTCCCCTCGTTCCTTCAAATTTGCCGAGGCTGGTGTTAGTGATTTCTATTTGGCCCCACTTTTGACCATCTACTTCGGATCCTTCCTGTTGAGATTGTAGATGTCGGTATCACCTCATCGATCGCGAATATTTACTTGGCAGGTTGTTGTTCTCCATAGATTTTTTTGACTTTGCTAGGTGTTGGGAATTTAAGATCCTGGTGCAGTGTCGAGGGCACCGCTCTCATGTTGTGAATATATGGCCTTCCAAACAGTACCTTATGTCTCCTTCAATCACATAAAATTTAGCTTCCTGGATGGTCCTGGTTGTGTTCACCGGTAACATCATCTCACCCTTGGTTGTTTCACATGTCATGTTGACTCCGTTTAGAACTCGGACTGCAGGCACGATTTGGTCTTGTAGACCGAGCTGCTCCACGACCCTCGATCGGTTGATATTGGCGGAGCTACCTGGGTCAATTAACACACGTTTAACTCGGGATTTATTTATGAGTACAGATATTACCAGTGCATCATTGTGGGGCTTCACGATTCCTTTCGCGTCCTCGTCGTTGAAGACAAGGTTCGTTCCAGTATGTAATCTCGAGTCCGTTTCTCCCTTGTAATGGTTACTTTGGTGCATTTCAACATCGGCCCCTGAGGAACATCGACCCCACCAATAATCATGTTAATGATGTGTCGGCCCATGTCACTGAATGGGTTTTGAATATTGACAAGTTGAACCAGGTACATCAGAGCACACACATCTGAACGGAACATGTGGCACACGAGTTGTTCATGCATAGGAGATATTAGTGATTGTTGAGTATCAAAGAGCTAAAAGGATGTCTACTAATACGAAAAGGTTGCAAACTGATAAAGAAGATTGAAGTTGATTTCAGCAAGGACAGAGATAGAGAAGGAAGTTGAGTCATAGTCGAACTCGTATACCCAGGTAGAGTTGGATCAGAATTGAACCATGAACTCAACAACTGACTCTATAAATACTCAATGTATTACTGCTAAAATTGGTGACGCACAAAGACAAAAGTGAATCAAGTTCTAAAAAGCAAAAGTTCCCAGGATATTTTGCAAGCAGAAGTATTGTGCGAAGACTACATTTCAACTAGAAGAAACAGTTTCATTGTTGATGTATTGAGTCTAGTTGATTGTAGTAGGCGTTTTAACATTGTATCTTTTCAGCTTTCATAGAAGCAATTGTAATAGGTACACATTGTTCAAGTTAGAGTTAGCTTGAAATCTGTAGAAATTAGCTAGAGGCTAGTTGATACAAAGAGGATTAGAGTTAGTCCTAGGATTACAAAAGAGTTTATTTTGTAAGATCGTTTGGCTCAGAGTTTTTAGTGAAGTGTTTGAGAAAATCCTACTGAGGAGTAGGTCGTGGTTTTTCACCTTTTGAGCCAGGTGTTTTCCACGTAAAAATCTATGTGTCTTTACTTTACTGCGTTATTATTCCGCAATAGTAGAAAGTAGTACACCAAGAAGGACCAGGTTCTTCTTATTATACAGCACTCGAAATTTGGGTACTGCATAATTAACTTATATTATTGTGTAGTATTGAAGTCTAAAACATCATGACGTGTTGAGATTCTTCTTGCTCGGCCTTCTTGTTAGAATCCCTATTCCTAAAATTATTTTTGGCTCGGTGCTTAGGAATTCTCGAAGATGCCCGTTGTTGAATAGTCGGGCTACTTCCTCTCTCAATTGTCGGCAATCCTCCGTTATGTTTTCGTGAGTGCCGTGATATTTTGCACATCTGGTTAGGATCCCTCTGGGAGGGATCATAAAGGTCGAGGCTATTTGGTGTCCTTGATGCGTCCGATAGCTGATACGATGGCGGAAACATCGACGTTAAAGTTGTATTCCGATAACCTCAGTGCTTTCTTAGGCCTGGCGGTCCAATCGAAGCTAGTTTTGCTCATGAGTACACGGCTACTTTGACCTCGATCATTTCTCCTTTTACCTTTTATAAGATTTCTCTCGGATTCGTTACCACTTCGATTCCCATTGTACGGTTGATAATGATCCCTCTTCAATATTGGTTCGTGATCAATGTCACTCTTGGCTCTATCGACGGTTCTGACAGGATAAACAGACCCTGATGGGGCCCCAAGTTGATCATCTTCGACTCTGATTTTTGATTGACATCGGTTATGCACATCGGCCCAAGTAACGGCCAAATATTCTATCAGGTTCTATTTCAACTGTTGTGAAGCCACCGAGCTTTGAATATTGAGTCCCTGAGTGAAAGCATAAACGGCCCAATCATCAGCGACCGGCGGTAGGTCCATCCGTTCCATTTGAACTTGGGAAATGAACTCTCTTAGCATCTCGTTATCTTTTTGTTTTAATTTTAAAAGGTCCAACTTCCTGGTCTCGGCCTTGATGGCATCAGCTTGTGCTTTCATGAAAGAATCTGCAAGCATAGCAAATGAGTCAATATAATTAGGAGGTAAGTTGTGATACCATATCATATCTCCCTTTGACAGGGTCTCTCCGAATTTTTTCAACAGGATAGACTCGGTCTCATCGTCCTCCAAGTTGTTCCCTTTGATGTCACATGTATAAGAGGTTACATGCTTATTTGAGTCGGTCGTTCCATTATACTTAGGTATCTCAGGCATATGTAATTTCTTAGGGATCGGCTTCGAATCCGCACTTGGAGGAAAAGGTTTTTGCACAAACTTCTTGGAATCCAGGCCTTTCAATATCGGCGGTGCTCCTGGGATTTGGTCTACCCTGGAATTGTAGGTTTCCAATAGCTTTGATTTCTTCTCCCTGACTCCACTTGTTTTGTCAGTTCCTTGAGCATTTTTATGATCTCGGGGTTAGTCCCTGATTCTCTCTCATTCGATCTTTCTGCAACTGGTTCATCTCTTGGGTGACTTCTCGAGGTGAATGGGGCTCGACTCTGCTCGGTGCGCGGCCTTGGTTTTGCAATTGGGCTATCGCTACTTGTTGAGCCTGCAACATGTCGAAGATCACCCTTAAATTGATCCCGTCTCCACCAACATTTTGTGTGTTTTGAGCCACCGATCGGGCTCCACCACAAATGCAATTTTTGGGGTCGGTAGGCAGGTTTGTGTGGATAGCCACATTCGAATTAGCGTCAACTGGAAATTCAATGGGATCAACAGGCGGTACCTCGTTACCAGGCTCTATGTTGTTATTTTCACCGTGGTGACCGGGACCGTTGTCAACATGTATGGGTGCTGATTGAGAGTTTGACATTTTGTGTTTTAACCTGAAATCAGAGAAAATTCAAAGAGCAAGTGTAAAGTAGTGTGTGTTATGGATATTTGTATCAAATAACCACTATTATCCTTAGCCCCACGTTGGTGCAAAACTGTTTACCCTTAAATTGGATAATAATTGAATTTGTAAGTGGTTTTAAGGATACGTGATCTAACTTGATAGAAAATGATAAATCAGATTGCAATTGAAATAAATAATGGTAAAGTAAATGCAAACCACACAAGTTGAACAGTCTTAGCCTTGGAAGTTTATCCATCCTCGAGCCAAAAGTTCTTTAATCGATATCAGAACAGAACGACAAGAGAATAATAAGAACTTAAAGAGAATAATAATATAGTGCTTTGGGACGCATGTTACAATGTATCTCAATGAATTATTAAACCCCCTTTTTATATAGTAGAGGAGTCCTACTCTAGGTACATTTCTATAAAAGGTAAAAATTCCTTGATTCACTGATTGTCGGTTCCTTACTGATATGCGCTGAGACTCTCGCAATTCGACCGGTCACAGATATTTCGGTCTTCTGTTATTTATCTCGACAATGTTTCTCCGAGCTCGTTCGAGGCTAAGGCTAACACCGGACTTAATGTTCTCGAAAGCAGGCGTTCCGACCTCGGGTTTTAGCTCGAGGTCGATCTTTAGTTCTTGGTTGCCACGTTCCAAGCCAAATCTACCAAGTCGTAGTCGAGCTCGACTTTGATCGTATACAACTTCCACAACTATTGTCCAAGCCCACTAAACTTTTCTATGTAATAGAAAAGCTGGAGTTTCAACATGGCTGCTTAGAGTCATTTAATGAAAGCTGAGGCCATTTTAGTAAGTTCACCTATTACCATATAAACTATACCTACCGCTTATGTGGTTGTTATTTCTACAAGACACCGCAAGTTTCTTCCTCCTCCGCTTTTTTCATACTTCCCCAATGTTCTGTCTTCTCTTTTCTATCATCTCTACTTCAAAGTTGTTATGTGATTCCTCAATTTGGAGTTGACATAGAAACCCTAAGAGTTGAGGTAAAGAATCCTTTTAATTCTCTGTTTCTCGGTTGGATGTTCTAAAATCAGGTTTGTTCCTTCTATTTTTTGCCTAAATTTTCTTATTCTTTTTTTCCTTTCGGTGTTTTAGTTGGATTCTCTTCATACTTTTCATAATTATGTTATAATTTACTTTTCTCTTTTTTCTTAATTTCTATTTTCTCACTTATAATTTTTCTGTATTGGAATATTCTTTTTGCTTTTTTTATTGGACAAAGAAATCGTGGATGTTGTTAATTAATACTAACTATTTTTACTTTTGGCGTTTCGCAGGCTACTTTTGTTTAGGTTTCATTGGCAAAGGCGCAAGGGTCATCGTTGTTTATCGGTTGTTGTATACCCAAAGGTCTCAAGAGACTGTATTTAAGTTGGCTACAGGTGAAAATTCTAAACCTTTCTTTGCCCCTATAAAGAGTACAACATGAGGCAATTCCATGAAATAAAAATTATGAATGATAGACTGCAAAAGTATTGATAGGTTTTCCTTCTCAAAAAAAGAAGTATCGATAGGTTTAATGCGTTGTAGAGAATTGAAGTAGCATGGAGAGAAACTATCTTGAGACACTTAGAAGAATCTAAAACTACTCTTCATTCTCAACATGACTAGATAGTAAATTGATACATATTCTTGAGATAACAGTAGTGGAAAGACCAAATCACACTCGATTGTTAGATATCATTCCAAATCAAACAAGAAGTTGAGTACAACAACTTTATGCAGACACTCTCCCGCGTACTCTTGATTCAGTGATAGTCCTTTTTCTTTTATTCCGCTTTATTTCTTTATTTCTCTTTGTATTGGCTAACATGATGGAGCCCCTGATTCGAGACTTGGCGAGGTTTTGAAAAATAAATTAGTCGCCTTATATTGGTTATTGATATTTGATCATCACTTCCTGCTTCTACAGGTGCCATTATATTTTATCAAGGACTGCGAAGAAGAAGACTAATCACAATGGTGTGAATGTATCACTTTTTGTCATAATGTAAATAGCACCCATGGATGTAAAGAATGTGTCCCCAGACCATACCTGTAAGAACATACCAGATTTGTTATTGTTGTTGGATGTAAAATGTATCACCTTGCAACGTAACAATCAAGAATGGATAATGTTGTTCCTCTATGTATGTAAATAGATAACATCCGGTAGTTAATATAAAATGTCCTCTTTATCCAATTTGATAGTTATTTACTTGCATCAATTCTTATTATATGCAATTTTATATCAAAACAGATTTTGTCAAAATAAAAGTTCCAGCTTTTATATTATTGGGCATGTGCTGGCACAGGCCATCACCGTTTAGTTGTAAATATATTACTATGGAATGAAAATTCTGCCAATGTGGAATTGTGTAGCAAACCTCAAATGGATCCCATGTAAAATTCTTACAGAGGCATGAATAGCGCCTTAGTTCATACTTCGAAATAAAATCCAAGGTCCCTTGAATGCTTCAGACATGAATACACTGGTTTCCAATTTCATCAATCTGCATACTAACTCTCTGCCTTTTCTTTGAACTATTCCAAGATATTACTTCAGAAAATGGCACATTACATCTAATTATGACAGTCATTTAGAGTCTCACGACTAAGAGGACATTCACTGTCAACTTATGTTACAAAGAATTGACAAAGTACGAAACATGGACCATAGCTATAATTGGATTTGGCACCTATCTCTTCCTTTCAAAATCAAGATTTTTCTCTGGTTGTGTAATCATAATAAACTATCTACAAATTCCTATTTTCATGACATAGGAATCACTAGTAGGGCACTTTGTTCGTTCTAGGAATTTTTACATGGAATAACTAACATCTACTAAGTATTTATCATTTACAACTATAGATTGAAATAATTACAATACGTATCTAATGTCTGTATTTTATAACAAATTTACCATCCGAACATAATTTTCAGATCTTTCCCTACTCATCGCAACTCTAAGAACCATCTTCTCTCCCAAAACCTCTCTGCCGCCGCCACCAGATCACCGCCATCCTCGAAAATCATCGCCGCCACATGTTGTCTCCAAATGGTCCCAAATTTTCACCATCTCTTGCTCTCATCCTCCTGTACACGAAATCCACAACTTATTTATTTCACTTTGATAACAACCACAATGCAAGAACAAAAAGTGGGACTTGAAAAGTAAATAAAGAAATGAAAGCAAGACAAAATATTAATGACATATTAACAATAACTAAAATCAAATTCTAATCACCCCTAATACAATCAACAAAAGCGCCTACACTAGTAGAATCCTCAAGAGGAAGACAAACCTTTTGTAAATTCTAGGGCTACTTCAAAGGCAACTAGAAGTCTACCTTTGTCACGACCCAAATCCTAATGCAGGTCGCGATGGCGCCCAGCACCATTGTCGGGCAAGCCAACACTAATTATCTAGTGAATCTAGTTTTTTTTTACAAAATATTTCCCATATTTCAAAAGTAATTTAGCCACTACGCATGAAATATAACACATAGCAGGGCAATTAAATTACAAATACCAAAAGTCAACTTTAATTAATTACATCACCAAAAGAATAGTCTACCAATGTGTGTGCCAGGAACTAGTGTCACAAGTCTACAGGCATCTAGTAGAGTAGAATCAAAAGAATAAAAGAACTATCCTACTGTCTGAGAATATATAGACAGAATAGCAAAAGAGAGACTCCAGAGTGCTGTTGAACGGCATCAAGAGAAGTAGCTCACCGTGAAGCCTCTAACCAAGTGAAATCAAGGACGAGCTCCGGACTGATGCCCAAATGCACCTGCCTCAGAACCTGTACAATTAAGTACAGAGCGTAGCACGAGTACATAAATAATATGTACCCAGTAAGTATCCAGTCTAATCTCGAAGAAGTAGTGACGAGAGGTCGACTTGACACTCACTAGGGTCCAAATAGTATATTTAGATATAAAACTTAAAATGAATAACAAGTACACATGGATAGTATAACAATGAATATCGAGCATACCTACAAAACCTACCTACGTGGAAAAACGCCAACATAAAAATTACAAATATGTCTTCCAAGACATCTAACAGTTTAACAGTCATGAATAATATCAAGTAGTTAGCATGCGCATAATGTGTCGGGCATTTCAAGTAGATAAGATCATAAAAGAAGTCCAACATAATAATAAATGTGCACTGCCGAAGGGTCGAACAACGTGAACCATAGATGCATCTATTAACCTGTCGTAGCGTACGGCCCGCTCCCATGAGAGTATTGAAAAGAATCACTCCACCCGCGGATTATAAATTGCGAAGCGGTCACACATAAACACAATATTTTTCCTTAAATCCTTTTCCAAAATAATAGTTCGTTTGAAAACGTCAAGCTCTAGGATTTCTTGAAAACAAGCTTGCATACAAAGAAATCACAAGGCATATAGTTCAATTAAAGGAGTTCACAAGGCATGGTGTAATCCTAACTATCCGGACATAACAAGAATAGTCACTACTCACGGACTCTCGTCACCGCGTACGTACATAGTCCCCACAAACAATGTCACATTGTTAACTACCTCACCAATGGGGACAATTCTCTCTTACAAGGTTAGAAAGGAGACTTACCTCGTTTCAAGCCTACTTCCTGGGTCAAGAATGCGCCCGAATCTCCAAATTCGTCACCCAAGAACTTGAAACTAACCAAACATTATATAAATGAATCAATCTATGTTCAAAAGTCCAAAATTCTCCTAGTTAAATGGTTACCTCAACCTAGTTTGCAAAATCCTAAAATGTACCCCCGGGCCCACATGCTCGGAATCGGAATATTTCAAGAGGAATGGTTACACATAACCTAAGGATCAATAATATATGGTTTTTGCATGATTTCATAACAAATTCCTTGATTAAATCTTATTTTTATCAAAACCTTAGGTTTTACTCTAAACCCATGATTTCTACTAATTTTTGTGTGTTAATCTACTCAAAACTCAAGTATTAAACTCACTTTTAAGTAGAATTAACTTACCTCATGATGCTAGGTCGAATTACCCTTTTGAGAGCTCTCAAATCGCCCAAGGATATGATAAAATGACCCCAAAAACGCCTAAGTCTCAATTTTTAAGTTACTGCCCAGCTGCCCCTTCATCGCGAACGCGACAGGGGAAACGCGTTCGCGAAGGCCAATGTTCCAGGCCCCCCTGAAGGCCCTTCTATGCTAACGCGAAAGAGGCTCACGAACGTGAAGGCTAGTCGGGCTAGACCTACGCGAACGCGATGAGGGCAATGCGGACGCGAAGAACAAACTGGTCGGGCCAGCTACTTACTCTACGCAAACGCGGGTGACCATACGCGAACACGATGGTCAATGGCCCAAACCCTTCACGAATACGGGGTTTCCATGCGAATGCGAAGAGCATCCGCTACTCCTGCCCAACTCCTTCCTCGCGAACGCGACAGTACACACGCGAACGCGAAGAAGGAAACAAGAACTAGGCAAATCTGGTTTCTTGCATTTAGCTCCGAGGGGTCCAAAACTCACCCGAGCCCCCCGGGACCCTGTCCAAAGGAATTGATATGTTCGTATTCATTATACGGACTCACTCGAATTCTCGGAAAGCAAAAATCAACACCGAAACTAAGAATCTGACCCCAAAACCAAATTGGATCAAACTTTGAACTTCAAGTTCTTGAATTCACTTTCAACATGCCGAAACATACCTATACTACTCAGAATGACACCAAATTTTGCGAGCAAGTCATGAATGACATGACGGAACTATTACCGGTCTCGGAATTTTGTTCGGACCTCGATATCACAAAAACACGTTCCAAACCTCAATTTTTGAACTTAAGGAATCATATTTCACTATTTGGCGCTGAAACGCTCCCGAGTCATCCAAAACCCGTTACGAACATACGCCCAAGTAAGAAATCATTATACGAACCTACCGGAACTTTCAAATCTCGATGTCGTGGTCTTTTACTAAAAATGTTGACGGGAGTCAAACTTGGCCTTTAATGTCAACCTTAAGGAACTAAGTGTTCCAAATTCCACCCAACTCTCCCAAATCCTGAACTAACCCTCCCTGTAAGTCATAAATCACTAAAAGCAAGTGCGGGAAGTCTCATTTAGGGGCACGGGGTTCTAGAACACAAAACGACCGGTTGGGTCGTTATATTCTCCACCTCTTAAACAAATGTTCGTCCTCGAACGGGTCTAGAATCATACCTGGAGTGCTGAATAAGTGTGGATATCTTCTCTGCATGTCCTCTTTGGACTCCCAAGTAGCCTCCTCAAATGGTTGGCCCCTCTACTGGACCTTTACGGAGGAAACCCTCTTGGACCTCAACTGGAGATCCTGTGTGCCAATGATAGCAACTGGATCCTCCTCGTAACCCAATCTCTCATCAAGATGAATGGTGTTGAAGTTTATCACGTGGGAGAAGTCGGCGTGGTACCTCCGGAGCATGGACTCATGAAAGATCGGATGAACTCCTGATAAACTGGGAGGTAAAGCGAACTCATAAGCAACCTCCCCAACTCGCCTCAACACCTCAAATGGACCTATAAACTGTGGGCTCAGCTTGCCCTTCTTTACAAATCTCATAATACTCTTCATCGGCGAGACTTTCAACAGAACCTGCTCGCCGACCATAAATGATACATCACGCGCCTTCTGATTTGCGTAACTCTTCTGTCTTAACTGTGTTGTGCGAAGCCTCTCCTGAATCAACTTTACTTTCTACAAGGCATCCTTCACTAGATCGGTTCCATATAACTTAGCCTCGCCAGGATCAAACCACCTGATCGAAGAACGACATCGCCGACCATACAAGGCCTCAAATGGAGTCTTCTCAATGCTGGACTGATAGTTGTTGTTATAAGCAAACTTGGCCAAAGGCAAAAACTGATCCCACTGCCATCCAAAGTCAATCACGCATGCTCTGAGCATGTCCAATATTTGAACTGTCTGCTCTGACTGCCCGTCGGTCTGAGGGTGGAATTAGGGGTGTCAATGGTTAAGTTCGGCCGGTTATTTTATAAAATATTTATCATACCAATTTTTTGGTTATTCTATTATGTATAACCAAAATTAGACTTTTCAAAACCGTCCCAATCATGTCGGTTTCTCTTCGGTAGCGGTACGGTTTGGTTAATTTTCGGTAATATTTTTAAATTTCATATAAAAATCACTAGTAGAAGCAGAATGCATTAACATACGTACTTTTATAGGACTTAGCAAAACTCTTTAGGCATTTTTAGGGCTCGTTTGGATGAGGGATAATGAATAATTAATCCAGGGACTAAATTTAAGAAGGGCTTATCCAATGTTTGGTTGGCAGTAAATTGCGATATAATTAATCCCCGGATTAGTTATCTCCGATTATAGTGATTTTCTTATCCCCATGGAAATGTGGAATAACAAATCTCGGGATAATTAATATTGGGATAACTTCTTTCCAACCTTTATAGTTTAAAAGGTGATGAATTAAGAAAATATGAAAGATGGCTAGAGTATAGATCCATCAACTATTCTACAACAGCATAAAAGAAAATAAACAAGACAAGAAAAATAAAAATCACACGAGTGGAAATATATTAAGCAAATTTGGATTCAACAATAAGGTCTATAGAAAATTAAACATTCAAAAAGATAAATCTAAATCAAACGAAAGGAAACATATTCAGTACATTGTAGATTGTTGCACATAATAGCTACAACACCTTGTGTCTTGCTAGTGAATATGCTGGAAATAATTTAGTTTCAATAGAAATAGCATATAGGTTTGGGAATTAGGATATTGAGTTTAATTACTTGTTGGCTTGTAATTGTTTCATAATTTCAAGGCCCAAGAACAAATTTAATACTTTATTGTTTTTAAACTTAATATATAAATATATTTTTCACGTTGTAAATTTATTCGGTATGGTTCGGTATTTCTTCGATTTTTTTTCATAAAATAAAAAACCTACCCTAATTATCGGTACGGTTATAGATTTATATAAAAACCTACGGTTTTATTAGTAGAAACCTAAAAATCAGTTTGGTACGGTACGGTTCGGTCGGTTTAGTCGATTTTGAAATATCCATTGACACCCCTAGGTGGAATGCTGTGCTGAGCTCTACCCAGGTGCCTAACTCACTCTATACTGCTCTCCAGAAGGGCGAGGTGAATTGAGGTCCTCGATCTGATATAATGGACACAGGCACACCGTGCAACCGAACTATCTCCCGAATGTAGATCTGGGCCAACCTCTCTGAAGTGTAAGTAGTGGCTACTGGATTGAAATGTGCCGACTTGGTCAACGTGTCCATAATAACCCAAACCGCATCAACCTTCCGCAAGGTCCGAGGCAACCCAACTACGAAGTCCATAGTGATACGCTCTTATTTCCACTTAAGTATGGGCATCTGTTGGAGAAGGCACCTTGGCCTCTGGTGCTTATACTTAACCTGCTAGCAATTTAGACATCTAGCCACATACTCCACTATGTCTTTGTTCATCCGCCTCCACCAGTAGTGTTGTCTCAAGTCACGATACATCTTCGTAGCACCATGATGAATAGAATACCGGGAACTATGTGCCTCCTCTAGAATCCTCTCCCTCAGGCTGCTAACATTAGGAACACATAAGCGAACCTGAAGTATCAGGAAACCATCCTAACCAATATTAACCTCCTTGGCACCACCCTGTAATACTGTCTCCCGGAGAACTTCCAAGTGCGGATCATCAAACTGTCGAGCCTTGATTTCCCCCAATAATGAAGACTGAGCAACAACACGTTCAAGAACTCGGCTGGGCTATGAAAGGTCCAACCTCACCAGGCGAGTAGCCAAGGACTGAATGTCCAAAGCTAATGGTCTCTCCCCCACAAAATGAATGCCAAGCTACCCATACTCTTCGCATTCCTGCTTAGGGCATCCGCAACCACATTTGCCTTGCCCGGATGATAAAGAATAGTGATGTCATAATCCTTCAGCAACTCAAGCCATCTTCGTTTCCTCAAATTAAGATCCCTCTACTTGAACAAGTGCTATAAACTGCGGTGGTCTGTATAAACCTCACAAGGTTCTCCATACGAGTAGTGCCTCCAAATCTTAAGAGCATGAACAATCGCCGCCAACTCCAAATCGTGCACCGTGTAATTCTTCTCATGAACCTTCAGCTGACGTGAAGAATATGCAATAACTCGCCCCTCCTGCATCAACACACATCCCAAACCAACGCATGAAGCATCGCAATAAAATGTATACATCCCCGAACCGGAAGGCAACACTAGAACTGGTGTTGAGGTCAAGGCTGTCTTGAGCTTTTGGAAGCTCGCCTCACACTCATCGGACCATCGGAATGGGGCACCCTTCTGGGTCAATCTAGTCAAAGAGGCTGCAATGGATGAAAAAACCTCCACAAACCGGCGATAATAACCTGCCAGTCCCAAGAAGCTCTTGATCTCTGTCGCTGAAGTAGGACGTGGCCAACTCTGAACTGCCTTAATCTTCTTAGGATCCACCTTGATACCCTCTCCGGATACCACATGTCCCAAGAATTCCAGAGAATCTAACCAGAACTCACACTTAGAGAACTTAGCGTGCAGCTTCTATTCCCGCAAGGTCTGGAGCACCACTCTCAAATGTTGCTCCTGCTCCCCCAGGCTACGTGAGTAGATCAGAATGTCATCAATGAAGACAATGAAAAAAGAATCAATATAAGGCTTGAACCCCATGTTCATCAAATCCATAAATGTTGTGGGGGCATTAGTCAAGCCAAAGGACATCACCGGGAACTCATAATGAACATATCTCGTACGGAAGGCAGTCTTCGAAACATCCGAGTCCCAAATTTTCAGCTGATAGTAACGCGGCAACGGGTACTTGTTCTTGATGGTGACTTTGTTCAACTGGCAGTAGTCAATGCACATCCGCATAGTCCTATCCTTCTTCTTCACAAATAACACTGCAGCACCCCAAGGTGATACACTCGATCTGATAAACCCCTTAGCTAACAACTCATCAAGCTATTCTTTCACTTCCTTTAATTCCTTCGGAGCCATGCGGTATGGGGGAATAAATATAGGCTTGGTGACTGGAGCTAAGTCAATGCAAAAATCAATGTCACGATCCGGTGGCATTCCTGGAAGGTCTGAAGAAAATACATCAGCAAACTCTATAACTACTGGCACTGAATCAATCGTCGGAGACTTGGCGGTGGTGTCCCGCACATAAGCAAGATAAGACAAACAACCCTTCTCAACCATACGTCGATCTTTCAGGAAAGAAACAACCTGACTAGATGCACTGACTGAGGAACCCCCCCACTCCAACCTCAGCAACTCGGGCATGGCTAGAGTAACAGTATTGGCATGGCAATCTAGGACACCGTGATAAGGGGATAACAAATCCATGCCCAGGATGACCTCAAAATCAGTCATATCAAGTAGCAGGAGGTCCGGCCTGGTCTCGAACCCACAAAATATAACTACACAGGACCGATAAATCCGGTCCACAACCACAGAATCACCCACATGAGTGGACACATAAACAAGAGTACTCAAGGACTCACGAGGAATATCCAGGAAATGAGCAAACATGATTGATACATATGAATAAGTGGATCCTGGATCAAATAATACCGAAGCATCCCTACCGCGTACCGAAATAATACATGTGATCACGGCATATGAGGCCACTTCATATGGTCTGGCCGGGAAAGCATAGAATTTGGCCAGAGCGCCGGATGACTGACCTCCACCTGAATGGACAGGAGCTGGCTGGGCTCCCCCTGCTTGGCCTCCACCTCTAGGACGACCCCTACCAGCATGTCCTCCACCCTTGGGTGGTCGGACCGCCGGTGCTGAAACCATAGGCTGGTGACTTTGCTGCACTGCCCTGCCCCAAAGCCTGGGACAAAACCTCTTCATGTGACCTGGATCCCCACACTCATAGAAACCTCTCGGCACCATAGCTTGCTGCCCTAAAGAAGAACCCTGAATAGCCGGATGACGGTATGAACTCTCTTGCATAGCACTGAAATAAGAGCTGGAAGATCCCTGCTGACCAAAATACCTGCTGAAGGAACCCTAATTAGTTGGTGGGCGATAAGAACTCTCCGGCATTGTGGTGAAATAAGGCCTCATCGGAGCACCTCGAGGAGGTGGTGGGGGTGATGGATATGGAACCTGCTGGGCTAGCCCCTACCAAACTGACCTCTGCCCCTAGCTGGAGAACTTCTGAAATCCCCAGAAAACCGGCTCTCTTATCCTGCTGTCCCTGCTCTCTGCTCCTCAATCGATAGCCCTCAATCCTGCGAGCGATCTCTACTATATGCTGATAACAAGTCCCCATCTCCACCTCTCGGGTCATGTTGGCCCTAATACTAGTGTGCAATCCTGCTACAAACCTCCGTACTCTCTCTGCGTCAGTAGGAAGTATCATAAGTGCATGACGAGACAACTCAGAAAACCTAGCCTTGTAGTCGGTCACTGATATTTGACCCTGCTCCAGCTACTCAAACTGATACCGCTGCTCTTCTCTCTCAGAGGGTGGAATATATCTGTCCAGGAATAACTCAATGAACTATTCCCAGGTGATGGGGGGGAGAATCTGCCGATCTGCCAAGAACATAAGACTGCCACCATCTACGGGCCCTGCCCTCTACTTGGAAAGTAGTGAAGTCAACTCCATGGGACTCCAGTATCCTCATGTTGTGCAGTCTGTCCCTGCACCTATCAATAAAATCCTGAGCATCCTCATGACGCTTGCCCCCGAAGACAGGAGGGTGCAGCCTGGTCCATCTATCTTATAGCTTCTCCGGATCGCCGTCCGCAGCTGGTCTAGGCTCATATGTTGCTGCTGCTACTGGCTGGACCCCACCCGCGGGCAGTGTACCCGGGGTCTGATAAACCGTAGCTGCTTATCCTGCGCCCTGGGCAGTAGGGGTCCGTGCTCCCCCTCACGCCTGAGATGTGGTTGGGTCCGCTGTAAATAAACCAGCCTGAGTCATAGTATCCATGAACCGCATCATACGGCCCATAGCCTTCCGAAATCCCGGGCCGTTATGAAGTCCAACGGGGCAGGATCTGCTGCGGGCGCCTCACCCTGCTCCTCAGTGATAGGATCCTCTGCTGGATCCGCTGGCGGTGCAACTGGGGCAGCTCTGGGACGCCCTCGTCCCCTACCGTGGGCTGGTGCCCTCCCCCGACCTCTGCCACGGCCTCTGACGACGGGGGTAGCGGCCCCTCCCGAGTCCGAAATGTCGGCTACGCGCGTCCTCACCATCTGTGAGAGAATAGAAGAGTGAGATTTAGCATACCATCAACTGCACGATAGAAGATGAATAAAGAGAGATTTCCTAACACCCTATAGACTCCCGAAGATAAATATAGACGTCTCCGTACCGATCCGCAAGACTCTATTGGGTTTGCCCATAAATCGAGAGACCTACGTGAACCTAGAGCTCTGATACCATGTTGTCATGAACAATATCCTAATCCAAGTCGCGATGGCGGCCAGCACCGTTGTCAGGTAAGCCAACACTAATTATCTAGTGAATCTAGTTTGTTTTTACTAAATCTTTCCCATATTTCAAAAGTAATTTAGCCACTACACATGGAATAAAACACATAGCAGGGCAATTAAATTACAAAGACCAAAAGTCAACTTTAATTAATTACATCACCAAAAGAATAGTCTACCAATGTGTGTGCCAGGAACTAGTGTCACAAGTCTACAGGCATCTAGTAGAGTAGAATCAAAATAATAAAAGAACTATCCTACTGTCTGAGAAGATATAGATAGAATAGTAAAAGAGAAACCCCAGAGTGCTGCTGAACGGCATCAGGAGAAGCAGCTCACTGTGAAGCCTCTAACCAAGTGAAATCAAGGACGAGCTACGGACTGAATAACAGTCATGAATAATATCAAGTAGTTAGCATGCGCATAATGTGTCGGGGACATGCGGTTTGAGCCAACATAATAATAAATGTGCACTGCCGAAGGGTCGAACGCCGCGAACCATATATGCATCTATTAACCTGCCATGGCGTACGACCCGCTCCCATGAGAGTATTGGAAAGAATCACTCCGCCCGCGGATTATAAATTGCGAAGCCGTCACACATAAACACAACATTTTTCCTTAAATTCTTTTCCAAAATAATAGTTCGTTTGAAAATGTCAAGTTTTAGGATTTCCTGAAAACAAGCTTGCATACAAAGAAATCACAAGGCATATAGTTCAATTAATGGATTTCACAAGGCATGGTGTAACCTAACTACCCGGATATAACAAGAATAGTAACTACGCACGGACTCTCGTCACCTCGTATGTACGTAGTCATCGCAAACAATGTCACGTAGTTAATTACTTCACCTATGGGGGCAATTCCCTCTTACAATGTTAGAAAGGAGACTTACCTCATTTCAAGCTTACTTTCCGGGTCAAGAATGTGCCCGAATCTCCAAATTCGTTGCCCAAGAACTTGAAACTAGCCAAACATTATATAAATGAATCAATCTATGTTCAAAAGTCCAAAATTCTCCTATTTAAATGGTTACCTCAACCTAGTTTGCAAAATCCTAAAATGTACCCTCGGGCCCACATGCTCGGATTCCGGAAACTTTCAAGAGGAATGGTTACCCATAACCTAAGGATCAATAGTATATGGTTGTTGCATGATTTCATAACAAATTCCTTGATTAAATCTTATTTTTATCAAAACCCTAAGTTTTACTCTAAACCCATGATTTCTACTAATTTTTGTGTGTTAATCTACTCAAAACTCAAGTATTAAACTCACTTTTAAGTCGAATTGACTTACCTCACGATGCTAGGTCGAATTCCCCTTTTGAGAGCTCTCAAATAGCCCAAGGATATGATAAAATGACCCAAAAACGCCTAAGTCTCGATTTTTAAGTTACTGCCCAACTGCCCCTTCATCGCGAACGCGACAGGGGCAACGCGTTCGCGAAGGCCAATGGCCCAGGCCCCCCTGAAGGCCCTTCTATGTGAACGCAAAAGAGGCTCACGAACGCGAAGGCTAGCCGGGCTAGACCTTCGCGAACGCGGTGGGGGAGATTTGGACGCGAAGAACAAACTTTTCGGGCCAGATACTTACCCTACGCGAACGCAGGTGACCATACGCGAACGCAATTGTCAATGGCCCAAACCCTTCGCGACCGCGGGGTTGCCATGCGAACGCGAAGAGCATCCGCTACCCTTGCCCAACTCCTTCTTCGTGAACGCGGCAATACACACGCGAACGCAAAGAAGGAAACCAGAACTGGGCAAATCTGGTTTCTTGCATTTAGCTCCGAGGGGTACGAAACTTACCTGAGCCCCCTAGGACCCCGTCCAAATGTACTGATAGGTCTGTATTCATGATACAGACTCGCTCGAATTCTCGGAACGCAAAAAACAACAACAAAACTAAGAATCTGACCCCAAAACCAAATTGGATCAAACTTTGAACTTCAAGTTCTTGAATTCACTTTCAACATACCGAAACATACCTATACTACTCGGAATGACACTAAATTTTGCGAGTAAGTCATGAATGAAATGACGGAACTATTTCGATCTCGGAATTCCGTTCGGACCTCGATATCACAAAAACACGTTCCAAACCTCAATTTTTTATCTTAAAGAATTATATTTCACTATTTAGCGCCGAAACGCTCCCGGGTCATCCAAAACCCATTCCGAACATACGTCCAAGTCCGAAATTATTATACAAACCTACCGGAACTTTCAAATCTCAATTCTGGGGTCATTTACTAAAAATATTGATCGGAGTCAAACTTGGCCTTTAAGGCCAACCATAAGGAACTAAGTGTTCCAAATTCCACCCAACTCCCTCGAATCCTGAACTAACCCTCCCCGCAAGTCATAAATCACTAAAAACAAGTGCGAAAAGTCTCATTTAGGGGCACGGTGTTCTAGAACACAAAACAAACGCTCGGGTCGTTACAACCTTCAAGCTCACAAAATGCATAGAAATATTTAATATAGTCTAAGCAATGAAAGATGACCTAATATTTTTCATTTATACTAAGGTCAACACAATGACTAAAAATACCCTTAGGTGCTTGGCTCTCCACTTGTAATATGGCCTCTTCTCATAAACTTGGGCCACCATCCTTAAATACCATTTGAATGAAATTGTAGACTCTATTAGGCTTCTCCAAAAGTTTATTCATATCTTCCAACTTCATCAAATGTATCCCAATATTTTGAAGGTCCTTGACTTGACTCCTAGTGTACGGTCTTGAAGGCATAGGATTACACTTCCTCATAGAACTCCATAGATATGAGAAAAATAAAGAAAAATCAAAACTTTAATTTTCATATTCGTTGAATACTGACCACTTGCACCCCATGAAATATACATGCAAGGATAGAATTAGACGAGTCTATCTTTTGACATTACTTTTATTATAAAAATTCAACGAAAACTTTCCAGTGAGCCATTGGCGAAGCGCCAGAAAATATATTTAGTGTAAAAACAATATTGTTATTGTATGTATTCTCTATTGTAAGTATAAATACAATATATTTTTATTTTATCATATTTTCTAATTGTATTTCTCAAATCTGGTTGGTTCAGATCTGGCCATACTTGAGCGTATTTTTCTTTTTGAATGTAAATACAATATATATTTTTTATATTTTTGCATGTATTTTATGTATTCCGAAAGAGCTTTTTCTGGTAAATTCATGTAGTTTTTGAATTTTTGTCGTTTGAATACAACTGAATAAAATATGGTGAATTGACTATAATGTAAAAAGAGAAATGAATAAATATAGTGAATTGAGTATAACCGAATATCCCTATAATTTTTTGAATTTGTGTTGTTTGAATATAACCAAATTGAATACAATAAGCTGAATACAATATAAATGTAGCTACAAATGAATATAGTGAACTGAATACAACCAAATATTCCTTTATTTCTTTAATTTATTTGAGTACAGACGAATTGTATATAATGAATTGAATATAGCGAATACACCTAGTAAAAAGGATTTACTAGCTACAAACAGTAATTAGCTACATTATTTCTAGGACTTCCTCCAAACTATAATTGTTGTAAGTTCCCCTTCTTTCTATCACCGAGAGTTAGAAACACTTCAACATACATTCATCACCTATTCCAAGGCATAACAATATTTGAACTCTATGAACCTTCTTTTAACTATCCAGCTCCTAGCTCGCGCCTACTGAAACAAGTAGGCAAGTCTGGTTAAAAAATATCATTATTCTGTCAAACAAACCATGCCCTTACAACTTGCCATCCACTATTCATGTTCCTTTTACTCTATGGCATAAGTGGATCAGGCGTAATAAAATTATTTTGAACATAAATAACTCCTACACAATATTTTATCACCTTTCCATAGAGTATTATCACCTGGCATACATGAAATCAACTCATAAGCATTTGATCCAAATGTATGTCCAATAGAAACTAAGGGTCCACATAACGTATAGAGAACAAAGTTTTCTATATATTCCCACAATATACAACAGTAAATAAAAGACGCATAATATTTACGTGAAAAACTTTCAGATCATAGGATTAAAAATCACGACCTACCCTGGTACGATTTCAACTTCACTAACTGAGCAAACTTTAGGTTAAAATCTATTGAAATCAAGGAATTAAACTCACATTCCTTCACCTCTTACAATAACTCTATTGTAAGCTCTTTGTAATAACTCTATTACAAAACTACTCTCTTGAGTCACTCTAGTCAATAACCAAAAGCAAAGATGGTTAAATAATCTCCAACTATATACTTCTAAAAAGTTGTGTAGGAATTACAAATAAATAACATAAGACAAAGACACGACAATACTAACAGAAGCACAACTGGGATATGGTCCTTTGTTTTGTAGCTGCTTTGTTCTTTAACGCACCTAAGGTAAATAGAGGCGATTGAACACTTGCGAGATTATGTGTTTTTGTAATTGCAAGTGTTAGGTCAAATCCTTGTAACATGTTGTATATATGTGATAGAGAATGAGAGTTGTTACAAGAGCATTTTTGGTCTTCAATGAAACGCAATCGTGCTATTGTACTGTTGCAAGTACAATGCAGCAGCTTTAACTATTGTAGAGCTGACTTGTACGGCGACTTGGGGACCTGATGATATCTATTCCCTGTGCAGTTCCTTTGCATGTTTTCCTTGAGAATGAAGACAAATAATAGGACATGTCTTAGTGAGCACAAGGGACCTGATTGTATCAGGTTTCTTATCTGGTTCTTTCATGATGTTTGACAAATTATCAAAACCAAACTCGCGTAAATTATCAATTTTTCCCATTTCTGATGATGACAAACTTAGAATTGATGTTGCCTTCTAAGAACCAAATTTTGACATGTTCCCCGTAAGAATCGGTCAGCTTACCCTTGAGAACCAATTTCCTCCCCTTCAACTTTCTTCCCCCTTTTGGTATCATTAAAAGATTGAGACAAGTAAATGCAAAAGACGTCCAGTAACATTAACTCATGCTACTTGTGTGCACACAACATGACTAAAAAAAAAATGTAAGTAGTATAATATTTCACAAAAATAGGCAGCCATGCTCAATAATTATAGAAGAGAAAGAAAACATAGGAGTAGTAGTACCATCATCACACAAATATTACTAGTCCAAAAGTTAAAGTATCACAACCACTAAGGGGAAACAACAAAAAGAACAGGTTAAGGAGAGGATCAGGAAAGGGTGCAAAACACGGGACAGATGGGGAACATGAAGGATTAGGATCAAGAACTTTGATGAGACTGTTCATTCGAGCATTAGCATCCCTTTGATCATTGATCAGTTGCTCCTTCAGGTTCTCCACCTATTTTCTCAAGTCAGAATTTTTAGCCTTCAGACGGGAAACCTCTTGTCCCTGAGCACCGCAGGAACCAGGTTCCTTGCTTGCCTGAGTGAGCTTAGACTCCAAAATGACATTTTGTGCTTTTAGAAGCTTCATCTCTTCATTTACAGCCTCCCGAGCATCGATCAGTTGAGATATGGTGGAGTTGCTACCTACTCCTCATTTCCTCACCACACGCCCACATTCCTCCAAGGTATTCATGGTGAACATTTGCTTTATCGTTCCCACATATGCTTTTCCAAATGGAACCTCAAAATGTTCAAGACCTTGGGGAGAAGAACCCATAGGAGAGACCATGATTACCATCCTTGAAATCTGCCACTTTCATATTGTGTTCAACCATAATCCCAGGCAAACTAATGGAACAAAGGAGTCCAATTCTTCCAAAAGAACCATGTACACAATTGAGGCGATAAACCTTCTCTCAGCTCTAGGAAGCAACACCCACTACAAGAAAGTATAGAATTGGCAATTGTGATGACTCAAAGGGTCATCTTGAGTTTTAGGACTTTATTCCACGCTCGTTAGCCTTTAAAATCTTATATTTATCCTCCTCGATTTGCATACGCAGTCCGGTCGTAATTCCGGAAAGCCATTATGTGTAAAATAGAAGAAATAATATTTTTGGAAATTTAAAATGATTTTTAGTTAACTTTGGTCAATTTGTGTAAACGGACCCGGACCCGTGTTCTTATGGTCCCGGTGGGTCCGTAGTAAAATATGAGTTCTGGGCATATGTCTGGAATCGAATTCCGAGGTCCATAGCCCGAGAAATGAATTTTTGACTAAAATTGAATTTCAGAAAATCTATGATTTTAAAGTATGTGTTTAATCTTGATTTTGATAGTATCGGGCCCGTATTTTGGTTCTGGCTCCCAGTACAGTTCCGTTGTAATATCTAAACCATGTCCATAAAATTTGGTGAGAAACGGAGCTTATACGACGTGATTCGAATTCTCGGTTGAGAAAATAGTAACTTTAAGTGTTCGTGAGAATTTTCATTGATTTCGGTACTAAATTCGTAGTTCGAGGTATCATTTTGGTGATTTGATCACACGAGCAAATATGTAGGATGTTTTAAAACTTGTGTGCATGTTTATTTTGGAGCCCCGAGGGCTCGGGTGCTATTCGGGCGCAGTTGAGTTAAAACTCAACCAAGGCTGTTGGTGCACCATCTGGTGTGCCCGCACCTGTGAGCCTCTGGTCGCAGGTGCGAGTGACAGCCCGTAGATGCGACCCAGGGCCTCTACTTTGATCTCCGTAGATGCGGACTCCTCATCGCATGAGCGGGATCGCAGAAGCGGAAACCCGTTTGCAGGTGCGGCCCCAAGGGCCCAGTTCCATTCTGCATAAGCGGACCTCCTGTCCACACGTGCGGACGCGCAAATGCGGCCCAAGCACCGCAGGTGCGAAGGTCGAGCAGTGAGTTCATTTAATTCGAACTCCAACCCTTTGCTTCTCATTCTCAAAGGAGTAGACGACCTAGGGCGATTTCTCTAAGGAATATTCTTCCCCAAAACGTAGGTAAGTGTTCCTTAACTTGTTTCTTTCAATCTTTTGCTACTATTTACAAGAATTAAACCTAGAATCTAGGAACTTTATGGTAGAAATTGGGGGTTTTGGGTAGAATTAGGGACTTTTGGAAAATTGGAAATTTGACCTCAATTTGGGGTCGGATTTTGAAACTAATTGCATATTCGGGCTCGAGGGTGAATGGGTAAACGGATTTTTGTTCGAACTTTGAGTTTTGACCAAGTGGGCCCGGAGTCGGTTTTTGATTTTTTTGGGAAATTTCGGGAAATCAGTAATTATTCATTAAAGATGATTCCTTTAACTATGATTGATGTTATTAAGTTGATATTGACTAGATACAAGTGGTTCAGAGGTGGAAAATAGAGGGAAAGCGGTATTTGAGCGTTAAGTTGGCCCTCGGATTGAGGTAAGTGTTTGGTCTAACATCGACTTGAGGGATTAGGAATCCCCAACTTAATTGCTATATGAAATTTCATGTGTGTGTCGTATAGGTGAGGTGACGAGTACTTATGCGCTGCCAAATTATCTGTTTAGCTTTTTTCCTTCCCCGTTCCTAATATATATTGTTTTCCTGCCTTAATTGCTACGTGCTTATTAGTGCTTCCATGTTTAATTGCTTTTTGTTAGATGTTGTTTTCGTTATTGAAGGTATTAATTGTTCTGTGGTTCATGGTATCACATTATTAGTTTACGTTGGTTTATCGGTATTTCATGGTACATTTTGGTCGGGCTCGCTATGTAGCATTAATTGGTGAAGTTTCATAATTGTTTAGATTCCCGTTTGTATTGGTTTGAGGCATAAATGTTGTGGAGGGCTTTGAGCTAAATTGTGAAATACTTGTTCTTATTGTGTAACTGGTGATTGTCTGGTTGGAACGGGTTGCATGCCGTAACAAGGTGTAATAAGGTCGGACATGTGAGATCGGGTTGCACGCCGCAATAGGAGGAATAAGGGTGATATTTAGGAGTAATAAGGGTGGACTGGTGGGAGCGGGTTGCACACCGCAACAGGAGTAATAAGGGTGAATGTTCATGTTGTTGATGATTATATGGTTGGATCGGGATACGCGCCGCATCATTTTTGTTGTTTATGTATTATGCTTCTACTGTGATTTTATTTTGTAGCATTGAAACTCTCTTAAGGATTGGTTATAGTTGAGTATTGGCAAAATAACTGGGTTCCGTATTTACTTACTGCAACTTATTGTTTCATTTCGTTTCGTACTTCCTTTTTTCTTTATTATAAACTGTATGCAGGTTATATTATAAATGCCCCCACCGTAGCCTCGTCACTACCTTGTCGAGGTTAGGCTCGACACTTTCCAATACATGGGGTCGGTTGTACTGATACTGCACTCTGCACTTTAATTGCAGATTTCGGAGCTGATTGTGGCTGATCAAGAGGTCGGTTGCAGGCATACGTTCAGGAGACCGGAGACCCAAGGTAGTCCTGCAGGTGTCCGCAGTTCCTGGTGTCCCCTCCTATGTTCTACATTTCTGCTTTATTTTCTTTCGAGACATATATACTTTTCTTTCAGACAATCACTTGTAGATATTCATAGAATGTCCGTGGGTTGTGAAACTGGTTCTGGGTGGTAGTAATAGTTCGTGGTTAAGCAATATTTATTTAATTATGCATTTATGATCACATGTTCTAAATTGTTTGCTTGTATTCAATTTACTATAAAAAATAAATGGTTAGCTAAATTGTAATATTGGCTTTGTTTAACCAAAGAATTAGATTCTCTGTCAAAGCTATTTTAAGAAGAACACGGGTTTCTGATAACCAAAAGAATATGGAAATAATTGTAGGTAAATTCGTAAATAGAAAGTAATAAAGATGTGTAAAAAGTAAGTATATTTCAATAGTGGTTCGAATGTGTCCTTACAAATTATATTTTACTCTCTTATATAGGGAATTTCTTAATATAACGTCTACTCTTTTCAGTGATTGAGCATTAATGACTAATAATGGCATTAATGTAACGTTACAATGATTAATCATAACTGTTGCGCGAAGATTATGTAACGTTTGACTCATTTATTGAAGATCCTCGAATCTGCCCTTTATTCCGTCTTGATTCATTCTGGCCGTGTCTCTTCGCCTTCTCAATTAGGTTGAGATTCCCGTATCTGATTACCCCGTGGGTATGCTGTTCCGTTCCTTTTTATCTCATACCTCTTCATCAAGTCTCGTCCAGTTGTCATGTCTTCATTGATCCACATGGATTGCTGAGTCATCATAATTATTACACATGTGAAGCTCATTTTTACCAATACAGATATTCCCCCCACTTACCATTTATTTATCGATTAATATTTGGTAAGTGGATACTCATTTATGGAGGGAATATTTTGTCGCCGCTTCACTCATACCATTGCATCCGTCTCTGAATGTATGCGTCGTTTGTCACTTTCATTTCATGAACGTGACACGTGGCATTCCCCGATCGTTTCTGCAATTATTCAGCGACTTTTAGGGCTTTTTGCGGCTGCATCAATCACGAAGTGACATCTTCAATTATGACTTTCACATCACTGTTTTTTCCATTTTTTTTACGGTCGCCTTCGAGTATAAATACCCATTTTCCTTTCTATACTTGTTACGCCACGCAATATTACGTCGATGTTACGCCTTGCAGTACTACATTACGATGATGTTACGTTTCGCAATATTAAATTACGACAATGTTGCACCCTGTAGTATTGTACGTCGAATTTGTCGTAAGGTAATTGACATCAGCCCAAGGAAAAAATTATTTGGATATTTGTAAGGATTATGCTATTTCAAACAAGTGATGAGTAAATTCGCGAAGATGAGAGGGGAAGCCAAGTCAAAGAAAATGAATTTTCGTCGAAATTTGATATTTTGGGATAAAATACGACCCGAGCTAAAATACGCGGTATTTATGGACTAGTACCATAGAAGGTACCATATGGCCATGATAGTAAAGTGTATAAGGTGTGTCAAAAGTGTGTAGTATTTGACATAATTTGAGATAATTCTTAATTATGCGGGTAATAGATTAATTACCTGGTAGCGGGACATTACCTAATTACCTAATAAATGGATAAAGATTGAAAATTCTCCACCCACCCCACGTGGCAGCAAACCACTTCCCAAACAAGTGACTCTTAGTCACCTTTGGTTAGGTGGCAATCAAAAGTAGTGATTTCAAGACACCTAGATTCTAGGATCCTACAGCTTTCTTCCAAAGCAAAAATGTTAGATGGTCACATGTACAAACTTGCTATTTGTGTGCCTCAATATATAATGTGCTGAAGTCATGAAATATTATTTTACCACTTTGTAAATAATGTTGGACAAAATTATTAAATTTCATGAGATAAAGAAGAATTGCAACTGAGTTGAACTCATACAGTTAAGCTTGTAGAATAGTACTTGCCATACATCATAGTGAAGAAATCTGGGGAAAAGATGCTAATAAATTCAGGCTTGACCGTTTTGCTTCCAAGTCTTTGCCGCCGGCCAGAATTTTCTCCCGTTCGCTGCCGGTCCCCGTAATTGTGTTGGCCAATCTTTTGCCTTAATGGAAGCCAAGATAATATTAGCCATGTTAATATCCAAGTTTCGATTCACCATTTCAGAGAATTATCGCAATGTAATTGCTCTTTAATGGAAATTAATCTTGAGACATAACAATTACAACGAGATTTCTTAGCACCGTAACAACGTGAGATTTTGCGATTATACAGTAGTACGGCGCAACCTTTTCCAAGAATATCCTACGGAATTTTCCTACTTCAGATATGTTAAGGCTAAGCTCTTCCTTCATTTTGTATGATCTCGTAATTATACGAGTTTGATAACGAGACATAAAAGAAAAATTCAATGTCCCGGAATTTATGTATATTTATCCTAGTCTTGTAAGTACAATATTCAATTGAGTATTCTTCTTCCAGTCAAAAGAGTAGAGAGTCTATATATACAATATTACAATATTTTTATTACTATCGAGCTATAGTCGATGGACAGGCCCCTATTGGGCAACCTTTGATCAGATGGTAAGTTATATACCGAACATACTGTGGTCGAGCGCCTATGAGCAAGCCCAATTGGTCGAGATACAGAGCGTAGTATGGCCGAGCTCCTATGAGCGCGCCTACTACGGTAGAGCAGTTATATATATATCGAGCCTAAGAGGGCCGTACAGCTATTTTACTTACTATATTGAGAGAGTTGAGTCAGTATCAGCAGGTAAGCATATCTTCAGATTATCTTTGACTTCCAGCTACTTGCAGTTATTATATTATCAGTTCAATTTCAGCTTTCAGTATATTGCCTTACATACTCGGTATATTATTTCGAACTGACGTCCCTTTTCTGGGGGGGCTGCATTTATGCGTGCAGGTTCAGACATACAGACGGGTAGGCCTCCACATTAAGTGTTACCCGAGTTCAGCTTGATCGGTAAGCTCCATGCCTTTCGGAGTTTCCGGGTCTAGAGCTTTATGTACATCTTGTATATGTATGTACATATGTTATGAGTAGGTCGGGGAACTGTTCTGATCACAGTATATCCATCAGTAGAGGTTTGTAGACATATCCTGTCAATTAGTGCAGTATGTTGGGTTGTAGGCCTTGTATGTACATTTGGTTGGTTTGTCAGCAGTAATAATTATGATGGCCTTGTCGCCCTAGTTTTATATTGACATTTAGTCACCATTCGTAGTTGTCTTGCAATGTGGCCCATGGCCAAATTATAACATCATATGTTCAGAGTTCCTTAGTTGCAAGGTTGTACGCAAGGATAGGTGAGGCACCATGTGCCTGTCTCGCCCCCAGGTTCGGGTCGTGACATTACTTTCACGAAAAACTTCTAACCTTCTTTCTTTATTTGTAAATTCTTCATCTTCGTAAATATGTCTTCTTCAAACCAGCAATCTAAAAAGGTCATCATTGTAGATGAACTGACTCCTTCTTCTTCTCCAACACGGAGTAGGAGGGGCGGTAGGCTTAGGAGCTTAAATTCTACTCCTTCCGGGGGTTCTTCTTCTTATTCTTATTCCCTGCCATCATCTAGGTCTAATATTCCTTCGTCTTCTTCGAGGTCTAGGGCTTCTAGACCTTCATCAAAGAGTAGAGAACACAATGAACCACTTCGTGAGCCAAGAGTCGATGAGATTGTTCCTGCGGAGTTTTCTTTCACCAAGGATAGTCAGGCCATGAGTGAGCAGCTTTCTTCAATGACTTCACATGACAGTGTCGACCTTTATCCTACCCAAATAACAGAGGGTTTAGTGTCTCTCATACGCAGGGATTGTTGTTGGAAGCCTGATTTTCCTGTTTTTGTTCCTAACGATAACCTAAGAATAACCTCTTACAAGGCTGGGTATTCTTATGTCCATACTTGTCCCTTCACATTAGGATTCAAGCCTCCCATCGATCCTGTTATCATTGAGTTTTGTCGATTCTTCAAAGTTTGTCTGGGACAAATCGGTCCTCTTATTTGGCGAGTAGTCGCGTGCTTTAGGTATTTGGCCAATTTAGCTTCCGTACCCTTTACTTTTCATCATCTTATTCACCTCTATTCTCCGATGTTGTTCCTCCAAGGAGTGTTTACTCTCGCGGACAGGAGTAAAAGAGTGTTAGTTACTCCAGATGATGACAAAGATAGAGGGTGGTATGTCCGGTATGTTGTTGTCCCTACTGCAGGTTTAGTATATGAAGAAAATCTCCCCTTCCTTGAGAAGTGAAACTTGCACGTGAATACAGTTTTGCTGACTTTCCTTTCCTTTGCTTCATTTAAACTATCAATACCATGACTGTTTCTTTTTCTTTTGCAGCAATCATGGGAACCGTTGAGAATGTCTCCGATTTTCGTGATTGGGTAGAAAAACTTTTGTTGATTGCTCCTTTAGAAGAACGTTCGGGGAAGTACCTCTCTTTGAGGTTTGGTTGGAAGGTTAAGACCCACGGTAAGTGGAGTTTTTTGTTTTTACTTCTTCCCTTTTTGAGCTTTATCTGATCCCTTTCATGTGTTAGGGTTTCCTACTCGTGGAGTTTCTGTTGCGGTTGTGTCCGCTTCAAGGTTTTCCCTGGCTAAGGCCCAGGAGATCATTGTTGGTTCCTCCTCGTCGAAAAGAAAAGCAAGTGGGTCCAAGACCTTAGAGGAGGAAGAGGAAGAGGAGGGTTCGCTGGTCCATTGGTCACGTAGGAGGAGGGTGGTCTCCGACGATGAGTCTGCACCTGTTGTTGATCCTCCCGTACCTGAACCTGAACTTTCCGCTCCCGAAGATTCAAATCCCTCTCTTGTTCGTGATTCTGTTAATCTCCTATTCCAACAAGGTTTTGGTACCGTCTATGATGAAGCCCCTCTTGTTGTTTTCTCTCCTCCTGCCCCCATTGTTGTTTCTGCTCCCATTATTGTTCTCTTTCCTCCTGCTCCCATTGTTGTTTCTTCTACTCAATCTACTCCGTCCGTGGCTCCTTCACCTGGCCCCACTTCCATGCCTTCTGCTGTTGAAGTAGGGTCTTCCAGCAGGGGGTGATAAAGCAAGTTACAACAGTGGTTCCTGCGGTGGGCAGCCTCTTGAAATAGTTGGGCCAGGCTGATGTATGGTTAAAGCCATTGATAGGCTCAACCGAGAAGTCTAAGCTGCAAAGCCACAGCTCCCTGACTTTGATGAACGAGATTATGCACTTATCCTTAAAGGTACAACTTGTTCTTCCTTCATATGTACTTATATATATTATTACCGTATCTAATTTATCTTTTATGCATATCAACCTTATAGGCACAGAGTTAACGAAGAGAATCGTTCAAACGGAGCAATCACCAAACGACTTCCAAACTGAGGCTGATGATTGGAAGGAGCAATACGAAAGTCTACAGCTTCACCAGAGAAGCTTTCCCGTGACATAGAGGAGATTAGGAACCTGAAGGCTTTGTTGGACCAGAAGAAGGTATACTCTGGTCAACTTGTACAATTGCTCACCCAAACCCAAGAAGACCTTTCTAACTCTTCAGAGAAGGTCCAGTTTCTAGAAAGATCCCTCGCTCCTTTACAGGCCTCTCATGATGTTGTCGTGGCTGAAAGAGATGAGTTAAGAGTTGAAGATGAACAATGGGAGCAGGACTACGAGGCTCTTGAAGACAAATCAGTCGTCGATGTTAGGTGGGATTATCTGAATGCCCGTCTTGACACACTGACAGAAATGGGCCAAAAGGGTTTTGACTTGGAAGCCGAAATTGCTAAAACGAGAGAGACGATTGAGAAGCCTCAGCAAAGTCAGAATTTCTCTTCACCTGAGGCTGAGGTCCCTGCTGCTCGTGTCTCACCATCTCAAGCCGCTCCTCCTGCCAGCAAAGACAATCCCCCCATCTAGAAAAGATTTTATGGAACTTGGTTCTTCCTCTTTTTTTTTTGCAACAATTGGTGGTTACCCCCGGTCCCATTGGGGGTAAAGTTTGATCCTTTGTAAGTCCCCAACTGACAATTTAGGGGCAATCTATGTATTAACAAAGTCGGCTTAGACTAAGTTAACACATAGTTTTTTGCCGTAATATATTAATATAAATATTAACATGACTTTTGATTTGAGTTTTTGTTTCACTATTAAGTCTTTGCATGCTTTCTATTCGAAGTTTTCGGTTTACCTCTTAGTTTTTGACTTTGCATTAAATAATGCCTAGCTTTTTCGTACCTTTTCGTAATAGGCACGATTTATAAAAGAGGGCCCTTTTTTTATCGACACTTAATGAAGAAGACGTCTCAACTTCATAATGGTGTAAATATACAAAAGAGAGATAGGATTTTCACATGTTTTTCTCAACAATATTTTGAAGAAAGTCTTTGTATTATTTCGAACTTTCGTAACATTTCACATGTGTTTGTGTATCGTCCATAACTCTTTTGTAACTGTTTTTCTTACAATAGATTTGGTATGAACTTGTACTCGTAACTATTTTTTCTATTGCAACAGTTTTTCCGAATTTAATACGAGGATATAACTGTTTTCATTTATAACAGTTTTCAAATAAATACAAGGGTATGAATTTTTACCCATAACTATTTTTGTTTACAACAATTTTGTTTTGAATAAATACAAGGGTAATGCTTTTTCATCCATAACTGTTTTCATTCACAACAGTTTTTGAATAAGTACAAGGATAATGATTTTTTATCCGTAACTATTTTCATTTATAACAGTTTTTTGAATAAGTACAAGAATGATGATTTTTCATTCGTAATTGTTTTCATTTACAACAGTTTTTGAATAAGTACAAGGATGTGCATTTTTACCCGTAATTAATATTCTGCCTTTAACATGAACATTCGTTTACATTTACGAATATATTTTTTTTGAAACATTCGTTTACATTTACGAATATGTTTTTCGAAGGTTTCTGAATCATGCTTTGTGTTTTTGTCTTTGGCTCTTTGATTTTGCTCATAGTACTTGACTTGTTGAGAAGATGGATCTTCAGGCTTGAGCTTTGACTTTTTGATAGTATTCTTTGCCTTCCATAGTGTATAGTCCTCCTAAGTGTCTGAGCTTTGAAGAATGAATTCTAGAGCACTTGACTATTCCTTCCTTGTGGTCCTTTTCCTGAAAAGGAAAAACATACGGGACTCCGAGGTATATAGTTTAGATGATGACTGCTTAACCCTTAAAAACGTCCATCAGAAAGTTGTAACCCTAGACCGAAAATTCAGTTACTTTCTCGTGTCTATGAAGGTCTAATATCATCATCTGGTGATGAGTTAGCTTTTTACATATCATCTAAAATGGTTAGTATAATTTTAACTGTACAAAAGTAAAATCGAACGTTATGATACCTGACCGGGGGTATTCCTTTTACTTAGAAGTAATACTTCTTCAAATGAACAGCATTCCAACTGGTTGGTAAGATTATGTCGTCCATAGTCTCCAGCTCATAAGCGCCTTTTCCAGCGATGCCACGGACTTTGTAAGGTCCTTCCCAATTTAGGTATAGCTTTCCTGCACCAGCCTCCTTTGTCGATTGGAAGACTTTTTTAAGAACGAAGTCCTCAATTTTGAAATATCTGAGGTGAGCTTTTCTGTTGTAATATCGCTCTATAATGTTCTTGGGTTTCCATACGTATTAATGCACCTTCTCACCTTTGCTCGAGCAAATCTAGATTTGTCCTCAACTCATCGTTGTTTGTTTCTTCCGTGGCTGTTGTGAACCTCGTGCTTGGTTCGCCGATTTCCGCCGGTATCAAAGCTTCTGAACCGTAGACAAGTGCAAATGGGGTTTCTCCCGTGGCTATTTTTGCAGTAGTTTTGTAAGCCCGTAATGTTGTCGGTAGCTTGTCAGGCCAGTTTCCCTTGGCTTTTTCCAAACGTTTCTTTAAGTTGTTAACAATGACTTTGTTTGTTGACTCGGCTTGCCCATTAGCCAAGGGGTGACATGGCGACTAAGTGATTCGTTTGATTTGCCAACTTTCAAATAATTCTGTGATTTGTGAGCCTATGAACTGCGGGCCATTGTCACACACGATCTCCTTTGGTATTCCAAAGCGGCATATTATATGCCGCCATATGAATCTTTTCACTTATTTTTCTCGCACCTGTTTAAAAGCGTCTGCCTCTACCCATTTTGTGAAATAATCTATTAATACGAGTAAAAACCGTACATTTCCTTTAGCTGGGGGAAGGGGTCCCACTATATCCATGCCCCATTTGATGAATGGCCATGGTGACACCACTGGGTGGAGTAATTCTGCTAGTCGGTGCATATTGTTAGCATATCGCTGACATTTTTCGCACTTGGCTACGAAGTTCTCAGCATCTTCCTCCATTTTAGGCTAATAGTACCCTGCTCTGATTAGGGTTTTGACTTAGGATCTTTCTCTTGCATGGTTTCCACAGTGTCCTTCGTGCACTTCCTTCATCACGTACTCCGTTTGATTGGGTCCAAGGCACTTTTCTAGGGGACTTCCAAACATTTTACGGTATAAAGTTTCACGAACTAGGCAATACCATTCTGCAAAAAGTTTACAATTTCGTTTCTCCAATCCTAGGTTAAATTGTTAAATGATACCTCATTTTTGTCCTGGCCGATTGTTGAATGAAATAGGTGTATGACAATTGCATTGTCTTTATTTGTTACGTCAGTAACTGATGCGAGGTTAGCCAATGCATCCGCTTCTACATTTTCCTCCCTGGGTATTTGCATAACTTTCCATGACTGGAATTGCCTTGCTAGGTCTTGTGCCTTTTCTAGATATTGTTGCATCCGAGCCTCTCTAGCAGTATAAGTACCCTGCATCTGGTTTACCACTAGTTGAGAGTCACTTTTGATCACGATCCGCTCAATTGAGAGTTCTCGTGCCAGTCCAAGCCCTGCAATGACAGCTTCATACTCTGCTTCATTGTTAGTTATGGGATAACATTTAATGGCTTGTCGTATCTTCTCACCCGTAGGTGGTATTAAAACAATTCCCAAATTGTCTTCTTTTACATTAGAAGAGCCGTCAGTAAACAGGGTCCATATTCCTGGATTAGCCCCGTTTAAGAGTTGTAACTCTTTTTCCACTTTAGGGATTATGCTAGTATTAAAATCAGCGATGAAATCAGCTAATATTTGAGACTTTATTGCAGTCCTAGGCTGATATATTATGTCATGTTCGCTTAATTCTATTGCCCACTTAGCTAATCTCCCTGATAACTCTTGTTTATGCAAAATATTTCTCAGCGGATACGAGGTCACAACAATGATTGGGTGACTTTGAAAATATGGTCTTGACTTTCTAGCTGCCATTATTAGATCAAAGGCTAATTTTTCTAGATGAGGATATCTAGTTTCAGCATCTAATAAAGACTTGCTTACATAATAAATTAGAGATTGTTTACCTCTGTCTTCTCTTATCAGTACTGCACTTACGGCAATTTCTGCAACGGCAAGATAGACATACAGCCTTTCCCCCTCCTTTGGTTTAGACAGCAACGGGTGTTTTGATAGATAGGCCTTCAGATCTTTGAGATCTTGTTGGCATTCTTCAGTCCATTCGAACTGATTCTGCTTTTTTAGAACTGAAAAGAATTTAAAACTCTTCTCCGAAGACTGGAGATAAATCTTCCTAAGGCTGCAATTCTTCCTGTTAGTCTTTGAACTTCTTTTTTGCTCGTAAGTATGTCAGGTATTTCATCAATAGCTTTAATCTGAGCAGGGTTTACTTCTATACCCCTATTTGATACAAGGAAACCCAAAACTTACCTGATTCAACGCCAAAGGCGCATTATTCTGGATTTAGTTTCATATTATACCTACGTAGGATTTTGAAGGTGATTGAAAGATGCTGGAAATGATTTTCCGTTTGTGTTGATTTCACCAGCATGTCATCAATGTATACTTCCATTGTTTTCCCCAGATGTTCCTGGAACATCTTGGTCACTAGCCTTTGATACGTGGTTCCAGCATTTTTCGGGCCAAAAGGCATGACTTTGTAACAATAAGTCCCCATTTTTGTAATAAAGGAAGTTTTTTCCTCGCCTGAGGGATCCATTTTTATCTGATTATAACCAGAATACGCATCTAGAAAGCTTAACAATTCATGACCTGTAGTGGCATCAATCATTTGATCTATGTGCGGTAATGGAAATGAGTTTTTAGGGCATACTTTATTCAAATCTGTGTAATCTACGCATATTCTCCATTTTCCATTCTTTTTGGGCACCACTACGGTATTAGCTAACCAATTAGGATATTTTACCTCGCGTATTGAACCAATTTTCAAGAGTTTTTGTACCTCTTCATCGATCACTTGGTTCTTGAATGGCCCTTGCTTTCTTTTCTTTTGCTTGACAGGCACGAAGGATGAATCTTCATTTAGTTTATGAGTCATCACTTCTGGAGGTATACCTGTCATATCTGAATGGGACTAAGCGAAACTATCTGAGTTAGCTTTTACATATTCAATTAACTTACCTCTTCTTGCGGGGCTTAGCCTCGTGCCTATATGAACGTTTTGCTCAGGCTCCTGCTCGAACAGTGGGATAGTTTCGAGCTCCTCAGTAGTTGTTTTAATATTTTCGTCTTCTTCCGGCTCCTGAATGACATCGGGTCTGGAATCCATGTCCATATGTTTTGATGTTGCATTTGTGGTGATTTGGTTCACCTTCCCGTGGCTATCTTCTTCCGTACCTATTTGGGTACCAGTTTCTTCCGTACCTGTTTGGGTGATTTCCTCGTCTTTTGACTCTTCCACTACCTCTTTTTTGTTAGAATGTACTACAGAATTTATATTCCTAGAGGTCTGCTGATCACCTCGAATCTGTTGAATTCCCCATTTGGAAGGAAATTTTATTACCTGATGTAAAGTAGATGATATAGCTTCCATGTCATGGATCCATGGTCTCCCCATGATTACGTTGTAAGCCATATCGGTATCAATGACTTGAAATTCGTATTTTTGATTACTTCTTCTGCATAGGTACTAAGCTCAATTTCTCCTTTTATTATGACCGTAGAGTTGTCGAACCCAGATAAGGCTCGTGCTTTTGGGATTACTCGATCCTCCATTAGCATTTCTTCCACAAATCTCAACAAAATGATGTTGACTGGGCTACCTGGATCAATCAACACTCTTTTTACGTTAGTGTCATGTATAAGTAAGGATATTACCAGTGCATCGTTATGAGGAAGCAGCAATCCGTTGACATCTGCTTCGCCGAATGATATTTTGTCTACTTCCATGGCTTCACGAATCCGCTTCCCGTGTGTAATTGTGAATTTTGTTGTTCTTTTGCAGACTACTCCGTTTACATCCTCTCCTCCGTGTATCACGTTCACTGTTCTCTTTGGAGAGGGTGGTTTCGGGGGCTCCTGCGTGTTCTTCATATATGTCTGTTTACCTTTTTCACTAAACAGTTCTGTTAGATAGCCCTGTTTCAATAGTTGTTCTACCTCACCTTGCAACAACCTGCAATCTGATGTAGAACAGGCAGTACTATATTACGATGATGTTACGTTTCGCAGTATTAAATTACGACAATGTTGCACCCTGTAGTATTGTACGTCGAATTTGTCGTAAGGTAATTGACATCAGCCCAAGAAAAAGATTATTTGGAGATTATAAAGATTATGCTATTTCAAACAAGTGATGAGTAAATTCGTAAAGATGAGGGGGGGAGCCAAGTCAAAGAAAATGAATTTTCGTCGAAATTTGACATTTTGGGATAAAATACGGTCTAAGCTAAAATACACGGTAATTATGGACTAGTACCATACAAGGTATCACATGGTCATGATAGTAAGATGTATAAGTTGTGTCAAAAGTGTGTAGTATTTTAAATAATTTGAGATACTTCTTAATTATGCGAGTGATAGGTTAATTATCGGATAACGGGACATTACCTAATTACCTAATAAGTGGATAAAGATTGAAAATTCTCCACCCCACCCCAGGTGCAGCAAGCCACTTCCCAAACAAGTGACTCTTAGTCACCTTTTGTTAGGTGGCAATCAAAAATAGTGATTTCAAGACACCTAGATTCTAGGATCCGACAGCTTTCTTCCAAAGCAATAATGTTAGATGGTCACATGTACAAACTTGCTGTTTGTGTGCCTCAATATATAATGTGCTGAAGTCATGAAATATTCTTTTACCACTTTGTAAATAATGTTGGACAAAATTATTAAATTTCATGAGATAAAGAAGAATTGCAACTGAGTTGAACTCATACAGTTAAGCTTGTAGAATAGTACTTGCCATACATCATAGTGAAGAAATCTGGGGAAAAGATACTAATAAATTCAGGCTTGATCGTTTTGCTTCCAAGCCTTTGCCGCCGGCCAGAATTTTCTCTCGTTCGTTGCCGGTCCCCGTAATTGTGTTGGCCAATCTTTTGCCTTAATGGAAGCCAAGATCATATTAGCCATGTTAATATCCAAGTTTCGATTCACCATTTCAGAGAATTATCGCAACGTAACTGCTCTTTAACGGAAATTAATCTTGAGACAGAACAATTCCAACGAGATTTCTTAGCACCGTAACAACGTGAGATTTTGCGATTATAAAGGAGTACGGAGCAACCTTTTCCAAGAATAGCCTACGGAATTTTCCTACTCCAGGTATGTTAAGGCTAAGCTCTTCCTTCATTTTGTATGATCTTGTAATTATACGAGTTTGATAACGACACATAAAAGAAAAATTCATGTCCCGGAATTTACGTATATTTTTTCTAGTCTTGTAAGTACAATATTCAATTGAGTATTTCCTTCTTCCAGTCAAGAGAGCAGAGAGACTATATATACAATATTACAGTATTTTCATTACCATCGAGCTATAATCGATGGGCAGGCCCCTATTGGGCAACCTCTGATCAGATGGTAAGTTATATACCGAGCCTATTGTGGCTGAGCGCCTATGAGCAAGCCCAGTTGGTCGAGATACAGAGCCTAGTATGGCCGAGTGCCTATGAGCGAGCCTACTACGACAGAGCAGTTATATATATACTGATCCTAATAGGGCCGGACAGTTATTTTACTTACTATATTGAAAAAGTTGAGTCAGTATCAGCAGGTAAGTATATCTTCAGATAATCTTTGACTTCCAGCTACTTGCAGTTATTATATTATCAGTTCAGTTTCAGTTTTCAGTATATTGCCTTACATACTCGGTACATTATTTCATACTGATGTTCCTTTCCTGGGGCGCTGCATTCATGCGTGCAGGTTTAGAAAGATAGACCGGTAGGCCTCCTCATTAAGTGTTGCCCGAGTTCAGCTTGATCGGTAAGCACTATGCCTTTCGGAGTTTCCGGGTCGAGAGCTTTATGTACATCTTGTATATATATGTATATATGTTATGAGTAGGTCGGGGAACTGTTCCGACCACAGTATATCCATCAGTAGAGGCTTGTAGACATATTCTGTCAGTTAATGCAGTATGTTTGGCTTGTAGGCCTTGTATGTACATTTGGTTGGTTTGTCAGCAGTAATAATTATGATGGCCTTGTCGGCCTAGTTTTATATTGACATTTAGTCAGCATTCGCAGTTGTCTTGCAATGTGGCCCATGGCCAAAGTATGACATCATATTTTCGAAGTCCCTTAGTTGCAAGGGGTTACGCAAGGATAGGTGAGGCACCATGTGCCTGTCTCGCCCCCAGGTTCGGGTCGTGACATTACTTTCACGAAAAACTTCTAACCTTCTCTCTTTATTTGTAAATTCTTCATCTTCGTAAATATTTCTTCTTCAAACCAACAATCTAAAAAGGTCATCATTGTAGATGAACTGACTCCTTCTTCTGCTCCAACACGGAGTAGGAGGGGCGGTAGGCTTAGGAGCTTAAATTCTACTCCTTCCAGGGGTTCTTCTTCTTATTCTTATCCCATGCCATCTTCTAGGTCTAATATTCCTTCGTCTTCTTCGAGGGTTAGGGCTTCTAGATCTTCATCAAAGAGTAGAGAACACAATGAACAACTTCGTGAGCCAAGAGTCGATGAGATTATTCCTGCGGAGTTTTCTTTCGCCAAAGATAGTCAGGCCATGAGTGAGCAGCTTTCTTCAATGTCTTCACATGACAGTGTCGACCTTTATCCTACCCAAATAACAGAGGGTTTAGTGTCTCTCATACGCAGGGATTGTTGTTGGAAGCCTGATTTTCCTCCTGTTGTTCCTAACGATAACCAAAAAATAACCTCTTACAAGGTTGGGTATTCTTATGTTTATACTTGTCCCTTTACATTAGGATTCAAGCCTCCCATCGACCCTGTAATCATCGAGTTTTGTCGATTCTTCAAAGTTTGTCTGGGACAAGTCGGTCCCTCTTATTTGGCGAGTAGTCGCGTGCCTTAGGTATTTGGCCAATTTAGCTTCCGTACCCTTTACTTTTCATCATCTTATTCACCTCTATTCTCCGATGTTGTTATGCCAAGGAATGTTTACTCTCGCGGACAGGAGTAAAAGAGTGTTAGTTACTCCAGATGATGACAAAGATAGAGGGTGGTATGTCCGGTATGTTGATGTCCCTACAGCATGTTTAGTATGTGAAGAAAATCTCCCCTTCCCTGAGAAGTGGAACTTTGCACGTGAGTACAGTTTAGCTCACTCTCCTTACCTTTGCTTTTGATAAACTATCAGTACCGTGATTGTTTCGTTATCTTTTGCAACAATCATGGGAACCGTTGAGAATGTCTTCGGTTTTCGTGATTGGGTAGAAAAACTTTTGTTGATTGCTCATTTTTAGAAGAACGTTCGGGGAAGTACCTCTCTTTGAGGTTTGGTTGGAAGGTTAAGACCCACAGTAAGTTTGTTTTTACTTCTTCCCCTTTTTAGCTTTATTTAATCCCTTTCATTTGTTAGGGTTTCCTGCTCGTGGAGTTTCTGTTGCGGCTGTGTCCGCTTCAAGGTTATCTCTGTCTAAGGCCCAGGAGATCATTGTTAGTTCCTCCTCTTCGAAAAGAAAAGCAAGTGGGTCCAGGACCTTAGAATAGGAAGAGGAGGGTACGCTGGTCCATAGGTCATGTAGGAGGAGGGTGGTCTCCGACGATGAGTCTGCACCTGTTGTTGATCCTCCCATACCTGAACCTGAACTTTCCGCTCCCGATGATGCAAATCCCTCTCTTGTTCATGATTCTGTTGATCTCCTGTTCCAACAAGGTTTTGGTACCGTCTATGATGAAGCCCCTCTTGTTGTTTTCTCTCCTCCTGCTCCCATTGTTGTTCTCTCTCCTCCTGCTCCCATTGTTGTTTCTTCTACTCAATCTACTTCGTTCGTGGCTCCTTCACCCACCCCCACTTCTGTGCCTTCTGCTGTTGAAGTAGGGTATTCCAGCAGGGGGGTGATGAAGCAAGTTACAATAGAGGTTCCTCCGGTGGGCAGCTTCTTGAAAAAGTCGGGCCAGGCTGATGTATGGTTAAAGCCATTGATAGGTCAAACCGAGATGTCTAAGTTGGAAAGCCACAGCTCCCTGACTTTGATGAACGAGATTGTGCACTCGTCCTTAAAGGTAAAACTTGCTCTTCCTTCATATTTACTTATATAAATTCTTACCGTATCTAATTTATATTTTATGCAGATCAACCTTATAGGCACAGAGTTAATGAAGAGAATCGTTCAAACGGAGCAATCAGCAAACGACTTCCAAACTGAGGCTGATGATTGGAAGGAGCAATACGAGAGTCTACAACTTCACCATAGCAGCTTTCCGGTGACACAGAGGAGATTAGGAGCCTGAAGGCTTTGTTGGACCAGAAGGAGGTATACTCTGGTGAACTTGTACAATTGCTCACCCAAACCCAAGAAGACCTCTCTAACTCTTCAGAGAAGGTCCAGTTTCTGAAAAGATCCCTCGCTCCTTTACAGGCCTCTCATGATGTTGCCGTTGCTAAAAGAGATGAGTTAAGAGTTGAAGTTGAACAATGGGAGAAGGACTACGAGGCTCTTGAAGACAAAGTAGCCATCGATGTTAGCTGGGCTTATCTGAATGCCCGTCTTGACACATTGATGGAGATGGGCTAAGAGGGTTTTGACTTGGAAGCCGAAATTGCTAAAACCAGATAGACGATTGAGAAGTCTCAACAAAGTCAGAATTTCTCTTCACCTGAGGCTGAGGTCCCTGCTGCTCGTGTCTCGCCATATCAAGCCTCTCCTCCTACCAGCAATGACAATCCCCCCAAATAGAAAATATTTTATGGAACTTGGTTCTTCTTTTTTTTATTTTCAACAATTGATGGTTACCCCCGCTCCCATTGGGGGTAAAGTTTGATCCTTTGTAAGTCCCCAATTGACAATTTAGGGGCAATCTATGTATAAAAAAAGTCGGCTTAGACTAAGTTAACACTTAGTTTTTTGTCGTAATATATTAATATAAATATTAGCATGACTTTTGATTTGAATTTTGTTTCACTCTTAAGTCTTTGCATGCTTTCTATTTGAGTTTTTGGTTTACCTCTTAGTTTTTGACTTTGCATTAAATAATGCTTAGCTTTTTCGTACCTTTTCGTAATAGGCACGATTTATAAAAGAGGGCCCTTTTTTGATCGACACTTAATGAAGAAGACGTCTCAACTTCATAATGGTGTAAATATACAAAAGAGAGATAGGGATTTCACATGTTTTTCTCAACAATGTTTTGAAGAAAGTCTTTGTATTATTTCGAACGTTCGTAACATTTCACATGTGTTTTTGCATCGTCCATAACTCTTTTGTAACTATTTTTCTTACAACAGATTTGGTATGAACTTGTACTCGTAACTGTTTTTTCTTTTGCAACAGTTTTTTCGAATTAATACTAGGATATAACTGTTTTCATTTATAACAGTTTTCAAATAAATACAAGGGTATGAATTTTTTACCCATAACTGTTTTTGTTTACAACAAATATTTTTTGAATAAATACAAGGGTAATGCTTTTTCATCCATAATTGTTTTCATTCACAACAGTTTTTGAATAAGTACAAGGATAATGATTTTTCATCCGTAACTGTTTTCATTTATAACAGTTTTTTGAATAAGTACAAGGATGATGATTTTTCATCCGTAACTGTTTTCATTTACAACAGTTTTTGAATAAGTACAAGGATGTGCATTTTTACCCGTAACTAATATTTTGCCTTTAACCTGAACATTCGTTTACATTTACGAATATGCTTTTTTTTTTAAACATTCGTTTACATTTACGAATATGTTTTTTGAAGGTTTCTGAATCATGCTTTGTGTTTTTGTCTTTGGCTCTTTGATTTTGCTCATAGTACTTGACTTGTTGGGAAGATGGATCTTCAGGCTTGAGCTTTGACTTTTTGATAGTCTTCTTTGCCTTCCATAGTGTATAGTCCCCCTAAGTGTCTAGGCTTTGAAGAATGAATTCTCGAGCACTTGACTATTCCTTCCTTGTGGTCCTTTTCCTGAAAAGGAAAAACATACGGGACTCCGAGGTATATAGTTTAGATGATGACTGCTTAACCCTTAAAAACGTCCATCAGAAATTTGTAACTCTAGACCGGGAATTCAGTTACTTCCTCGTGTCTATGAAGGTCTAATATCATCATCTGGTGATGGGTTAGCTTTTTACCTATCATCTAAAATGATTAGTATAATTTTAATTGTACAAAAGTAAAATTGAACGTTATGATACCTGACCGGGGGTATTCCTTTTACTTAGAAGTAATACTTCTTCAAATGAACATCATTCCAACTGGTTGGTAAGATTCTGCCGTCCATAGTCTCCAGCTCATAAGCGCCTTTTCCAGCGATGCCACGGACTTTGTAAGGTCCTTCCCAATTTAGATTTAGCTTTCCTGCACCCTCCTTTGTCGATTGGAAGACTTTTTTACGAACGAAGTCCCCAATTTTAAAATATCTGAGGTGAGTTTTTCTGTTGTAATGTCGCTCTATAATGTTTTTTGGTTTCCACACGTATTAATGCACCTTCTCTCCTTTGCTCGAGCAAATCTAGATTTGTCCTCAACTCGTCGTTGTTTGTTTCTTCCGTGGCTGTTGTGAACCTCGTGCTTGGTTCGCCGATTTCCGTCGGTATCAAAGCTTCTGAACCGTAGACAAGTGCAAATGGGGTTTCTCCCGTGGCTATTTTTGCAGTAGTTTTGTAAGCCCGTAATGCTGCCGGTAGCTCGTCAGGCCAGTTTCCCTTGGCTTTTTCCAAACGTTTCTTTAAGTTGTTAACAATGACTTTGTTTGTTGACTCGGCTTGCCCATTAGCCACAGGGTGATATGGCGACGAAGTGATTGGTTTGATTTGCCAACTTTCAAAGAATTCTGTGATTTGTGAGCCTATGAACTGCGGGCCATTGTCACATACGATCTCCTTTGGTATTCCAAAGTCGCATATTATGTCGCCATATGAAGTTTTTCACTTCTTTTTCTCGCACCTGTTTAAAAGTGTCTGCCTCTACCCATTTTGTGAAATAATCTATTAATACGAGTAAGAATCGTACATTTCCTTTAGCTGGGGGAAGGGGTCCCACTATATCCATGCCCTATTTCATGAATGGACATGGTGACACCACTGGGTGGAGTAATTATGCTAGCCGGTGCATATTGTTAACATATCGCTGACATTTGTCGCATTTGGCTACGAAGTTCTCAGCATCTTCCTCCATTTTAGACCAATAGTACCCTGCTCTGATTAGGGTTTTGACTAAGGATCTTGCTCTTGCATGGTTTCCACAGTGTCCTTCGTGCACTTCCTTCATCACGTACTCCGTTTGATTGGGTCCAAGGCACTTTGCTAGGGGACCTCAAAACATTCTACGGTATAAAGTTTCACGAACTAGGCAGTACCATGCAACTTTCCGGCGAAGTGCTTGAGTTGCTTTTTTATCTTCAGGCACAGAACCATTCTGCAAAAAGTTTACAATTTCGTTTCTCCAATACTAGGTTAAATTGTTAAATGTTACCTCATTTTGTCTTGGTCGATTGTTGAATGAAATAGGTGTATGACAATTGCATTGTCTTTATTTGTTACATCGGTAACTGATGCGAGGTTAGCCAATGCATCCGCTTCTACATTTTCCTCCCTAGGTATTTGCATGACTTTCCATGACTGGAATTGCCTTGCTAGGTCTCATGCCTTTTCTAGATATTGTTGCATCTGAGCCTCTCTAGCGGTATAAGTATCCTACATCTGATTTACCACTAGTTGAGAGTCACTTTTGATCACGATCCGCTCAATTGAGATTTCTCGTGCCAGTCCAAGCCCTGCAACGACAGCTTCATACTTTGCTTCATTGTTAGTTATGGGATAACATTTAATGGCTTGTCGTATCTTCTCACCCGTATGTAATATTAAAATAATTCCCAAACTGTCTCCTTTTACATTAGAAGAGCCGTCAGTAAATAGGGTCCATATTCCTGGATTAGCCCTGTTAAAGAGTTGTAACTCTTTTTCCACTTCAGGGATTATGCTAGTATTAAAATCATCGATGAAATCAGCTAATATTTGAGACTTTATTGCAGTCCTAGGCTGATATATTATGTCATGTTCGCTTAATTCTATTTCCCACTTAGCTAATCTCCCTGATAACTCTTGTTTATGTAAAATATTTTTCAGCGGATACGAGGTCACAACAGTGATTGGGTGACTTTGAAAATATGGTCTTAACTTTCTAGCTGCCATTATTAGAGCTAAGGCTAATTTTTCTAGATGAGGATATCTAGTTTCAGCATCTAATAAAGACTTGCTCACATAATAAATTGGAGATTGTTTACCTCTGTCTTCTCTTATCAGTACTGCACTTACGGCAATTTCTGCAACGGCAAGATAGACATACAACATTTCCCCCTCCTTTGGTTTAGACAGCAACATGGGTTTTGATAGATAGGCCTTCAGATCTTTGAGATCCTGTTGGCATTCTTCAGTCCATTCGAACTGATTCTGCTTTTTTAGAACTGAAAAGAATTTAAAACTCTTCTCCGAAGACCTGGAGATAAATCTTCCTAAGGCTGCAATTCTTCTTGTTAGTCTTTGAACTTCTTTTTTGCTCGTAAGTATGTCAGGTATTTCATCAATAGCTTTAATCTGAGCAGGGTTTACTTCTATACCCCTATTTGATACAAGGAAACCCAAAAACTTACCTGATTCAACGCCAAAGACGCATTTTTCTGGATTTAGTTTCATGTTACCTGCGTAGGATTTCGAAGGTGATTGAAAAATACTGGAAATGATCTTTCGCTTGTGTTGATTTCACCAGCATGTCATCAATGTATACTTCCATTGTTTTCCTCATATGTTCCTGGAACATCTTGGTCACTAGCCTTTGATACGTGGCTCCAACATTTTTCCGGCCAAAAGGCATGACTTTGTAACAACAAGCCCCCCTCTTTGTAATATAGGAAGTTTTTTCCTCGTCTGAGGGATCCATTTTTATCTGATTATAACCAAAATATGCATCTAGAAAGCTTAACAATTCATGACCTGCAGTGGCATCAATCATTTGATCTATGTGCGGTAATGGAAATGAGTCTTTAGGGCATGCTTTATTCAAATCTGTGTAATTTACGCATACTCTCCATTTACCATTCTTCTTGGGCACCACTACGGTATTAGCTAACCAATTAGGATATTTTACCTCGCATATTGAACCAATTTTCAAGAGTTTTTGTACCTCTTCATCGATCACTTGGTTCTTGAATGGTCCTTGCTTTCTTTTCTTTTGCTTGACGAAGGATGAATCTTCATTTGGTTTATGAGTTCATCACTTATGGAGGTATACCTGTCATATCTGAATGGGACCAAGTGAAACAATCTGAGTTAGCTTTTACATATTCAATTAACTTACCTCTTCTTGCGGGGCTTAGCCTCGTGCCTATATGAACGTTTTGCTCAGGCTCCTGCTCGAACAGTGGGATAGATTCGAGCTCCTCAGTAGTTGTTTTAATATGCTCGTCTTCTTCTGGATCCTGAATGACATCGGGTATGGAATCCATGTCCGTATGTGATTTGGTTCACCTTCCCGTGGCTATCTTCTTTCGTACCTATTTGGGTACCAGTTTCTTTCGTACCTCTTTGGGTGGTTTCCTCGTCTTTTGACTCTTCCGCTACCTCTTTTTTGTTTGAATGTAGTACAGAATTTATATTCCTGGAGGTCTACTGATCACCTCGAATATGTTGAATTCCCCATTTGGAAGGAAATTTTATTACCTGATGTAAAGTAGAGTGTATTGCTTCCATGTCATGGATCCCCATGATTACGGTGTAAGCCATATCGGTATCAATGACTTGAAATTTCGTATTTTTTATTACTCCTCCTGCATAGGTACTAAGCTCAATTTCTCCTTTTATTATGATCGTAGAGTTGTCGAACCCAGATAAGGCTCGTGCTTTTGGGATTACTCGATCCTCCATTAGAATTTCTTCCACAAATCTCAACAAAATGATGTTGACTGAGCTACCTGGATCAATCAACACCCTTTTTACATTAGTGTCATGTATAAGTAGGGATATTACCAGTGCGTCGTTATGAGAAAGCAGCAATCCGTTGACATCTGCGTCATCGAATGATATATTGTCTGCTTCCATGGCTTCACGAATCCGCTTCCCGTGTGTAATTGTGAATTTTGTTGTTCTTTTACAGACTACTCCGTTTACCTCCTCTCCTCCGTGTATCACGTTCACTGTTTTCTTTGGAGAGGGTGGTTTTGGGGGCTCCTGCATGTTCTTCATATATGCATGTTTACCTTTTTCACTAAACAGTTCTGTTAGATAGCCCTGTTTCAATAGTTGTTATACCTCACCTTGCAACAATCTACATTATGATGCTCTGTGTCCATAATCGTTATGGAATTTGCACTAGAAGTCTGGATTCCTTCTGTTTGGATTCGATCTCATTTCTTTGGGCCATCAAACTTTATCTCTCATGTTTCTCAGTACTGTAATTAATTCAGAAGTACTTACATTGAAGTTGTAGTCTCCGACTCTTGCATTACCTCTATTCTGTTCCTCTCGATCCTTTCTGGATCTTGAGGAGGATGAGCTCGTATCTCTATTTGACGGTCTATATTTCGACCGTGTGTTTTCAACCTGGATCAAGTTTCTCGTCCCGAAGGTCCCATATGTGGGTCGTACCTGTTCTTACTTGTTCTCCTTTCTGGTTCAGAGCGTCTAGAAATGGTTCGATCGTCAGCTTTTGATTGAGCTATGGTGTCTTCTTCTATATATAGCTTGGTGATGTACCTGTTATAGACATCGTTCCATGTCGTGGCTGGGAATTCTCTCAAGCTTTCCTTGAGTCTTCTCGTGGCTTCTGAGCTTTTGTCATTTAAATTACTTGCAAACGACATTGCTGCCCAATTGTCAGGTACCCTTGATAGCAGCATTATTTCTCAATGGAACCTGTCTACAAATTCATGGAGCAACTCCGCATCTCCTTGCTTTATTTTGAATATGTCTTCCATTCTTTTTTCGACTTTTTGTGCAACGGAATGTGCTTTTATAAAAGAATCTACACGCTCAGCAAAAGAGTCAATAGAATTTTTGGGTAGAAGAGAATACCATGTTAGTGCTCCTTTGGTGAGTGTCTCTTCGAACTTCTTGACCAGTACTGACTCAATTTCTTGTTTAGTCAGGTCGTTGCCTTATACTCCAGTAGTAAAAGCAATTACATGATCACGTGGATCGGTTGTCCCATCGTACTTGGGAATATCAGGCATTTTGAATTTCTTGGGAATAGGCAAGGGTGTTGCGCTTGGCTTCCAAGGTTGTTGAGAATATCTATCAACGTCAATGCCTTTGATGACAGGTAGTACTACAGGAATTTGCTCGATTCGATGGTTTTGTTCCTTCATCTGTTTCTGCAAGGTTAGTAATAAAGATTATAATTCTGGATTATTGGACATACCTGGTCTTGCTTTGAGGGTCTCATTTGGATTGCCTCTACTTCCTAAGTTTGCTAATACAGATTGTGGATTTTCCACAATTGCGGTGTTTTTAGGAGGAGGTGTAGGTGATGCAGATGGTAGTCCCCTCATGAAAGCTTGTAAGGCTTGAGTCACATATTCACCAACCATTTGTTTTACAGGATCTTGTTCTCCTGTTTGTTCATTTCCATTGTGATTATTGTTTTGAGTCGTAGATCTCTCTGAGGAATGTTCCCTTGAGCCTCGTGGGGATCCTGAAGGTGATGGAACTGGAGTTCCAATCCTCTGTTGGTTGTTGTCGTTGGCGTTCGACATAATTCACAGAATGTTGTTTGAGAAAAAATAGAGATTATCAGATTCCCGATAACGGAACCAATTTGTTTAACCAAAGAATTAGATTTTCTGCCAAAGCTATTTTAAGAAGAACACGGGTTTCTGATAACCAAAAGAATATGGAAATAATTGTAAGTAAATTCGTAAATAGAAATAAATAAAGATGCGTAAAAAGTAAGTATGTATTAATAGTGGTTCGAACGTGTCCTTACAAGTTATATTTTACTCCCTTATATAGGGAATTTCTTAATATAACGTCTACTCTTTTCAGTGATTGAGCATTAATGACTAATAATGGCATTAATGTAATGTTACAATGATTAATCGTAATTGTTGCGTGAAGATTATGTAACGTTTGGCTCATTTATTGAAGATCCCAGAATCTTCTCTTTATTCCGTATTGATTCATTCTGACCGTGTCTCTTCGCCTTCTCAATTAGGTTAAGATTCCCGTATCTGATTACCCCGTGGGTATGTTGTTCCGTTCCTATTTATCTCGTACATCTTCATAAAGTCTCGTCCAGTTGTCATGTCTTCAATGCTCCACATGGATTGCTGAGTCATCATAATTATTACATGTGTGAAGCTCATTTTTACCAATACAGGATTGCCTAGCGAGTGTGATGTTAGGCCATCACGGTCCCGACGATTGGGAATTCAGGTCATGACAAGTTGGTATCAGAGCACTAGGTTTCTTAGGTCTCACAATTCATGGACAAGCTTAGTAGATTTTGAGGGATCGGTACAGAGACGTCTGTACTTATCTCTTAGAGGCTATAAAATTAGGAACAAGTTCACTTTTATTCAACTTTGTCCTGCGATTCTTGTTATCCCATGACTGAACTCTTTTATTCTTATTCTCTCGCAGATGGCGAGGACACATACCTCTTCTTTCATTGACCAACAGTCGGACCATCCAGCAACAGCTCCTACGAGGGGTAGAGGCCGAGACCATGCCAGAGGCCGAGGCAGGGCTCAGCCCAGGACCCGAGCAATAAATCCAGCTGCGGAGCCTCAGGTGGAGTTCGATGAGGGGGCTCCAGCTCAGACCGTTCCGGCGGGACCATCTTAGGTCCCAGAGGGGTTTATTTTCTACCCCGGTGCTTCAGGATGCCTTGGTCCTACTAGTTGGCCTTATGGAGAGTGTAGCCCAGACTGGCTCATTCCCCGTGGCACTAGCTGTATCTCTGGCTGGAGGAGGAGTCGAGACTCCTGCCACTCATACTCCGGAGCAGATTGTTCCCCATTTTCAGACCCCAGCAGCTCATCCAATTGGGGGTACTTCAGCCAGTTGCTGCAGCACCGCCCGTTGATGGGGCAGTTATGTCCTCCGATGCTTTATGGAGATTGGATATGTTTATCAAGCTTTTCCCAGTTCATTTCAGCGGTGCCACTTCAGAGGACCCCCAGGAGTACCTTGATAGTTACCATGAGGTTCTTCGGAACATAGGTATTTTGGAGAAAAATGGGGTCAGCTTCGCTGCTTTTCAGATGACTGGTTCTACCAAGAAATGGTGGAGAGATTATTTATTGACTAGACCAGCTGGGTCGCCTGCTCTTACTTGGGATCAGTTCTCACATCTCTTCTTGGAGAAGTTTCTGCCTATCACTACGAGAGAGGAGGGCCGCCGTTAGTTCGAGCATCTCTAGCAGGGCAGCATGACAATCACTCAGTATGAGACTCGTTTAGTGGAATTGGCCCGACTTGCTATTCTTTTGCTTCCCACACACACAGAGAGAGAGAGAGAGAGAGAGAGAGAGAGAGAGAGAGAGAGAGAGAGAGAGAGAGAGAGATGCGGTTTATTGAGGGTCTTGCTCAACCTATTAGATTGCAGATGGCTAAGGAGATTGGGAGCGAGATTTCTTTCCAGGATGCGGCCAATGTGGCCAGGCGAGTAGATATGGTTCTTAAACGGGGAGGTCTGGGGTTAGATAAGAGACCTCGTCATTCTGGTGGGTTCAACGCCGACTCATCTGGAGGTAGGGGTACTTTTGGTAGGGGCCATCCTCCTAGGCCATTCCATTCAGCGCTCCAAGCATCCCACGGTACCCTAGGTGGTCGCGATTCTTATGTACCTCCTTCCGGGCAGCCAGCTCATGGTATACCATCAGCTCCTATCAGAGCACCTCCTCTTCAGAGTTAGTGTCTTGGTCAGCCGACTCGTCAGGGTCGGTCTCAGTTTTCACAGCCTCAATATCAGGATGGGTGTTTCGAGTGTGGTGACTAGGGGCATATTCGAAGAGCCTGCCCGAGATTGTTGGGTGTTCAACCTCAGTACTAGAGTTCTCCCACCATGGTTCCGGCACCAGTTGCCGCACCGCCTGCTCTGCTAGCCAGAGGTAGGGGTCATGTCGCCAGAGGTAGGGGCTAGGTTGTTAGAGGTGGAGGTCAGGCCGCTAGAGGTGGAGGCCCGCCAGTGAGAGGTCGTCTGAGAGATCTGGTTCAGGGTGGTGGGGCCCAACCCCAATGTTCTGATTTTCCAGCCAGACCTGAGGCTGAGTCCTTTGATGCTGTTATCACAGGTACTGTTTCAGTTTGCAATAGATATGCTTCAGTTCTGTTTGCTCCGAGGTCTACTTACTCCTATGTGTCATCTTACGTTACTTCATATTTGGTTGTGCCTCGTGATTCTCTGAGTACCCATGTATATGTGTCTACACCTGTGGTGGAGGCTACTATGGTAGATCGTGTGTATCGCTCGTGTGTGGTCGTTATTGGGGGTCTGAGACCAGTGTAGACCTTTTGCTTCTTGATATGGTCGATTTCGATGTTATATTGGGTATGGATTGGCTGTCACCTTATCATGTTATCTTGGACTGTCATGCCAAGGCAGTGACCTTAGCCTTGCCGGGGTTGCCTTGATTAGAGTGGAGAGGGACTCCTGACCATTCTTCCAGTAGAGTTATTTCTTATATGAAGGCTCGGCGTATGGTCGAGAAGGGGTATTTGGCCTATTTGGCTTATGTTCGTATTCTAGTGCTGAGGTTCCTTCTATGGATTTTGTGCCTATTGTTCGTGAGTTTTTTGAGGTATTTCCTGCATACCTCCCGGGGATGCCACCCGACAGGGATATTAAATTTTGCATTGATGTGGCTCCAGGCACTCAACCCATTTCTATTCCGCCATATTGGATGGCCCCGCCAGAGTTGAAAGAGTTGAAGGAACATATAGAGTATCTGCTTAATAAGGGCTTTATTAAACCTAGTGTCTTGCCCTGGGGTGCACCGGTTTTGTGTGTGAAGAAGAAGGATGGGTCAATGAGGATGTGTATAGATTATCGGCAGTTGAACAAGGTCAAAATCAAGAACAAGTATCCGTTTCCGGGGATTGATGATTTGTTTGATCAGCTTCAGGGTGCCAAGGTATTTTCAAAGATTGATTTGAGACAGCTTTCCGGACGCGGTATAGGCACTGTGAGTTTCTGGTGATGTCCTTTGGGTTGACTAATGCCCCAGCAGCATTTATGGATTTGATGAACCGAGTGTTCAAGCCTTACTCGGATTCCTTTGTGATTGTGTTTATTGATGACATTTTGATATACTCCCGCAGTCGGGAGGAGTAAGAACAGCACCTCCGGATAGTGCTCCAGACTTTGAGGGATAGTCAGTTGTATGCTAAATTTTTGAAGTGGGAGTTTTGGTTGGATTCAGTTGCTTTCTTGGGTCACGTCGTATCAGCATAGGGTATTAGGTGGATCCAAAGAAGATTGAAGCAGTCAATAGCTGGCCTAGACCCACTTCAACCACAAAGATCAGGAGCTTCTTGGGTTTGACGGAGATTTCAATGGCCATATTGGGGCTAGTGATAGGGGTTATGATGATGTGCATGGCAGATTCGGTTTTGGGGATAGGAATGAAGGAGGTAAATTCACTGTTAGATTTTTCTAGAGATTTTGATTTGGTTATAGCTAACTCGAGTTTTCCGAAGAGGGAAGAGCACCTGGTCATTTTCCAGAATTCAATGGGCAAGACTCATATTGATTATCTTCTCTACGGGAAATGCGATAAAGGTCTGTGCATTGATTGCAAGGTCATCCCAAGTGAGCACCTCACGACCCTACATAGGCTCCTAGTTATGGACCAGGAGATCAAGAGGAGTAGGAGGAAGAGGGAGGTGTGTAGGCAACCTAAGATCAAGTGGGGTAACTTGACCAAGGATAAAGCTCAGGAGTTAGGGGAGAAGTTGTTGGCTATGAGGGCGTGGATGAGTAGGGGGAACGCGTCTAGTATGTGATTCACGATTGCGAATTGCATTAGGGTAGCTGCTAGAGAGGTCTTAGGGGTCACGAAGGGCTCTCCCGGGGGTCATAGAGGGGACTGGTGGTGGAATGGAGAGGTCCAAGGTAAAGTGGAAACTAAGAAAGCTGCCTATTTGAAGCTAGTAGAGAATACAAACGAGGAAAATATGATTTATCGGGAGTGTTACAGAAAGGCAAAGAAAGAGGCAAAGTTAGCAGTTACGACGGCTAAAAATGCGGCGTTTGCTCGTTTGTACGAGGAGCTCGGGGGCAAAGTCGAGGACAAGAAGTTGTACCAGTTGGCCAAGGTGAGGGAGAGGAAGGCCTGTGACTTAGACCAAGTCAAGTGCATCAAGGACGAGTATGGCAAAGTATTGATGGATGAGGCACTTATTAGGAGAAGATGGCAGACATACTTCCATAAACTGTTGAACGAGGAGGGGGATAGACGCATTGTGTTGGGAGAGTTGGAGCACTCCGAGAGTCGCCGAGATTTTGGGTACTGTAGGCGGATTACGGTAAAGGAGGTGGAAGGGGCGATGCGTAAGATGTGCAGGGGTAGAGCGACGGGGCCAGACGAAATTCTGGTGGAATTCTGGAAGAGCGCGGGGCGAGCAAGTTTGGAGTGGCTCACTGGGCTATTTAATATTATTTTTAAGACGAAGAAGATGCCCGAAGAATGGAGGTGGAGTACGATGGTTCCGCTTTACAAGAACAAGGGTGATATCCAAAATTGCAACAACTATAGGGGTATCAAGCTGTTGAGTCACACTATGAAGGTTTGGGAGAGGGTTGTGGAGGCCCGGGTGAGGAGGTGTGTGTCTATTTTCGAGAATCAGTTTGGATTCATATCGGGGCATTCGACTACGGAACCGATTCATCTGGTTAGGAGATTAGTGGAGCAATATAGGAAGAGGAAGAAGGACTTGCATATGGTGTTTATTGACCTTGAGAAAGCGTACGATAAAGTCCCGAGGGAGGTCCTGTGGAGGTGTTTGGAGGNATTCATCTGGTTAGGAGATTAGTGGAGCAATATAGGAAGAGGAAGAAGGACTTGCATATGGTGTTTATTGACCTTGAGAAAGCGTACGATAAAGTCCCGAGGGAGGTCTCATGGAGGTGTTTGGAGGCTAGTAGCGTTCCGGTAGCGTACATTAAGGTGATTAAGGATATGTATGATGATGCTAAGACTCAGGTGAAGACTGTGGGCGGTGACTCGGAGCATTTCCCTGTGGTGATGGGGTTGCACCAGGGATCGGCTCTTATCCCATTTTTATTTGCCTCAGTGATGGATGTACTGTCGCGACACATCCAAGGGGAGGCGCCTTGGTGCATGGTATTTGCCGATGATATAGTGTTGATTGACGAGACACGAAGTGGAGTTAATGCGAGGTTGGAGGTTTGGAGATGGACCTTGGAGTCTAAAGGTTTCAAATTGAGTAGAACCAAAACAGAATACTTGGAGTGCAAATTTTGTGATGGGAACTATGAAGCAGATGTAGAGGTAAAGCTTGATGCTCAAGTTATCTCCAAGAGAGCGAGTTTTAAGTATCTCAGGTCTATCATCCTAGGTAACGGGGAGATTGACGAAGATGTCGCACATCGCATTGGAGCGGGATGGATGAAGTGGAGGCTTGCTTCTAGTGTTTTATGTGATAAGAACGTGTCGCCAAGACTTAAGGGCAAGTCTTATAGAGTGGTGGTTCGACCGGCTATGCTGTATGGGTTTGAGTATTGGCCAGTAAAGAACTCCCGAAAGTAGCAGAGATAAGGATGTTGAGATGGATGTGTGGGTGTACCATGAGAGATAAGATTAAGAATGAAGTTATCCGAGACAGAGTGAGAGTAGCCTCTGTGGAGGACAAGATGCGGGAGTCGAGGCTGAGATGGTTCGGACATGTTAAGAGAAGAAGCATTGATGCCCCTGTTAGGAGGTGTGAGAGGCTGGCCATGGTGAGTTTGAGAAGAGGTCGAGGTAGGCCTAAAAAGTACTGGGGAGAAGTTATTAGACAGGACATGGAGCTGCTTCAGCTTACTGAGGACATGACCATTGATAGGAGGGAGTGGAGGTCGAGGATTAAGGTAGAAGGTTAGTGGGTAGTTTTTAGTTGTTCACCGATAGTCTTAGTAGCACGCATGTCCCTTCATATTCTTAGATTTTTTTACGTTATGTGGTTTTGTTCGTCTCGGGTATTGTATTCCGTGTTGTTAGTATTTGGTACTACTTATCCTTTATCTCTTCCCTTTTTCTTTTCTCTCCCCTCTTTCTTCCTTTCTTGATTTCCACTTCTTCTTATTACCCTTCCTAAGCCGATGGTCTATTGGAAACATACTCTCTACCTGTTAGGTAGGGGTAAAGTCTGCGTACATACTACCTTCCCCAGACCCCATCTGGTGAGAACATACTGGTTTGTTGTTGTTGTTTTTGTTGTTGTCCTCCGTTTGTCATGCATCAGTCATTGAAGATCGTGCATGATGTACTAGGCTCGGACTTAGCAGCATGGCTACCATACCTATGCTAGAACAAACTGGTTCTTTTTTTCATATTACACAGGATGTCTCTCGATAAGATCCTAATTTTGTAATATATAAGATTCAAACTTATGTAATATTTGCGGTAGTATTAGCCATGGGTTTAGCAACCAAGTTAGGCAACTACAGCAATAGGCAGTAGTAGCGATTCTAATTAGAGATGACAATGAGGCAGGGCGGGTTTAGCCTTAATCCGCAAAGACTTCAATCCGCCTCGCATAATAAAAATTTGTATTTTCAATCCGTCCCGTACCAACCCGCATAAATCCGTCCCGCCCCGCATAGGAAAAAGTTTCCCCTTTTTCATTTGTAAGAAATAATGAACTAGCACAAGTTTAAATTTTTTTTCTCCAGATTGTTAAATCCCATGTATGATATGACTCAACTCTTTATTTATTTGAAGGTGATTTTTCTTTTGTCTTATGTCAACATGGTTATTCTTCTTCTTTTTTCTACTTTAAGTGGATTTTTTTTACAAAGGAAACAAAATAAAAACTTGTGCTAACAAATTATAAATTTATGTGCTAACTCATATTTATGAATGCCGCATCTTTTACAACTAAGATATACGTACTACTCTTTTTTTTAATAATTTTCCTACGATAGAGATTTTCGATTTTCTTGGTATCAAGATAATTTACAAGTTAAAGTTTTTTGGTATCTTTGTTTCTTTTTAATAGATAAATCTATGATATAGAGTACTAGTATAACTTTGACTATTACATAGTACATTATGATGTAATCATAGGTTAATGATAAAAGAAATCTTTACTCAAAAAGGTTTTAAAATAAAGAAGTAAAATTAAACAAGAAAATGTTTGCAAGTTGTAGCTGAAAAGTAAAAGCAGAAAAATAGAAGAGGATGGTTGCTTGTACAATCTGTCGTCCAGAGGAAACCCGCCAAAACCCGCAACCGCCCCGCACTGTATTAGATTTTCAAAAAACAGTTTCAACCCGCGCCGCATAACATTAAATTCACACCGCCCCGCATAACATCAAAACTCGCCCCGTCTCGTACCCACACATCCCATTACCATCCCTAATTCTAATGGAACAATATAGGTGTTTTTATGCATCAACTCTCTGTACTTATTTACTAGTTATAATATAATACTATAATCTTTCATCATCAAAAGAAAAAAAATTAACAATATAATTATAAATAAAATACTAAATTCGATCATAACGGTAGATTTGTTTGTTAAATAAAATATCAATTTTGTCATTATAGATAAATATATATTTTCATAAAAAGTACAAAGGTAATGATTTATCAATTATTTAAAAGTAACAATATAACTGGTAAATAAAATACTTAATTCAATCATAATCATAGATTTATTTGTAAAATCAAATTGTGATTTTGTCTTTGTAGATAAGCACGCTTGCTCATATGAAATGGAGAAACAAAGATCAATGACTTACCAAATATTTAAAAGTAACATCTTATCTGATTAATAAAATACTAAATTCGATCATAAACATAGAATGATTTTTAGAATCAAATCTCACTTTTTGTTTTTGTAGATACGCTTTTCAGAAGAAATCAAACACTTACCAATTATTTAAAAGTAACAAAATATTTATGAAATTCGATTATATTTATAGATTAGTTTTTAAAATCAAATCTCAATTTTATCTTTTGTAGATGTAGATATATATTTTAATAAAAAGTTAATAATTTGCCAATAATATAAAAGTACTAGCATAAGGTAAACAAAATACTAAAATCGATGTCAAACCAAATTTCAATTTTTTCTTTATAGATCAATTTGTTCGTTCATAAGAAATAACAATAATCAATGGCTAATCAAATATTTATATTAACAACATAACTAGTGAATTAAATAATGGAGTACTACTTAATACGAGCATTTTAGCTAATAATATTTGCACGAAGGATTATCTAAATGAAATTCAAATGGTATGGTAAACCTTAGGCAGAGGTTTTCACTTTTCACTATTTACTATACTGAGTTCCACTCTATTACATTGCAAAGCTTCTTGAGCACGACATTTGACATTCATGTCAATTTCAAGACAATTAAACAAAGAGCCACTCTCATCGCAACCCAAGAAAAGAAGAAAAGAATTTGCACATTGTTAATAGCGAGTGCATGTTTCTTCATTCAAACTACACCTATATCGATTAATCAATTACGTTTTAATTTCAATCGTTTTATTTCAATAACGCAAAGAATTTATTATTTTAGTCGAATTAATTTTTCTTTTCAAAGTTACATCTCGTTGGATTGTCTTTATAAATCTTTACCGTTATGATTCAGTTAGACATATTATAATAGTTTAAGGTTCTCTAACATTATATGTTGTGGTTACTTTTACTATTATAAAGTCACTAAATAAATAAAAAAAAAACCTTTTCAAATATAATATAAACGTACCAGATTAATTAAACTTTATTTGCAACTAGTAATTGCTAATTTTTCATAATTTGTATTCTTCGAGAAAGAACAATAATTATAATTATTATTTACTTTCGCAAACTTAATTCTCTATGTATATGTATGTATATTCTTCATTTTACCCAATAGTGGTCCCAGCCGTTGTCCTTATTAATTTCCTGCACTATAAATATGCTTTCCCGCCGCACAACTTCCTATTCCTTCTTCTGTTCTCTCTTTCTCTCTCTCCTGGGAAAAGGGACACTAGTCAGTAGTCACAACCGTTGAGTGTTTCGTCCCCTTTTCCCTTGCAAAAACCCTAATTTCTAACTATTATCTCTTCCATTTCACTGAAAAAATGAAGCTCCGTTCTTTCCGTTCTCCGTCTTCGATCAAAGGTTCGCTCAAAATCTTTTCTTTCACTCTCTTGTTTTATTACTAGTACTCTATCTGTACATGTTCGATCATACAGTTTCTCCTTTTCTTTTCATGTGATTTAAAAAAATTCTGGAATTTTTACTGATTGCTCGAGCAAAATGGAAATTATTTAGTCTTAGAAATGAAATGGTTGTGCACAGAGGAATTGGTATAGAAGATTAAGTAATAAGGGGTTGATTTGTGATTAATGATTAAGGGTTAAGGATGTTCTGTTTTCTGTTTGTCCCCAATCTATAGAAGTGCATGAGTCTATTTTGTTTCAAAAATTCCATTTTTTTTCTTTTTGTTTCAAATAAGAGGAACTGATATAGAGATATATATCCGACCCAAGTGGGGTGACTTAGCAGTTGAAGAGTTGGAGGTGATTTTTACTGATTGCGCGATTATAAATCCTTTTTATTTACATTCCCAAGCCTCGTGGATAGAGTTTTCTGGTACTTGTGTTGATAGGAGGTAGCAAGTATCTGGAGATTAGTCAAGCGTGTCCTACACCACCATTATAGTAAAAAAATGTTTGCCCCTACCTGACTTGTGATTAAGGATCAAGGGGTTGATTGATTGAATGATTGAACTGAGATGGTTATCTTCTGTAAATTTTCAAAAGGAAATCTTTTTTGAGTTTGTACCCATCCTTAGAAACAAATGGACCTATTTTGTTTAAAAACAATTCATTTTTAATTTTTTTTGGGTGTGTGATAAAGCATTTGATGGGGAGCCTTGGCACAACGATAAAAGTTGCCGCCGAGTGATCATGAGGTAACGGGTTCAAGCCGCGGAAACAATCTCTTGTACATAGACCAATGTGGTTCAGCCCAGTCCATAGCGGGTGCTTAGTGCACTAGGCTACCCTTTGTGTGATAAAGTGTTTCTGTTACATGGCATGTGTTATACATATCTATATCCTATATGTATGTGTTTGTATATAAGGTAAATGATGTGGTTGGACTTGAATGTGAATTGTGAATTTAGGAGAGGGAAGCTACCAATATCAGGATAGCTCTGATGAGGATGATTTTCCTCCTATGTCTTCGGATTCGGATTACATCGGAAGCAGTGACGAAGGTATTGCCATATAACTTTCATTCTTCATGGAGATGTTATCTGTTTACAAGACGGAATTGATATGTCCTCAATTTGGTCTTTTCTAATTGTTGCGACTACAGAGACATTTTTATAGCATGCTGGGATTTTCTTTTTGCTGATATATGATACTTACATATTTCCTATTGGCTACTTTTATAGCTCATGCAGACAAACATGGATGTGCCTTCATGGGCGGTTAATTATATGATTGTACTAATTTGTTTCATTGTCTTTGCAGACGAAGATATATCTAATTTGTTGAGGGAAGCCCAAACTAATGGAGTTCTTGATAATGATTTCAGCGAGGAAGTTTTGTCCAATATAGTAAAAAGAAGGAAAGTGGGATCCTCTAGAAAGAGGGGCAGTAAGAATATCAAAAAGGAAGAGCCGGTAGAAGAGGAGCATGTAGATTGCATGATGAATGAAGTAGGATGTGGGGTTGAAGTAGATAGTGGCTACCGTCTATTGATGGGGAGGATAGAGGATAGGAAGAAGAACCGTGACAAGAATAAAAAGAAGAGACCTACTTTGATGTGGGAGATCTGGGAAGAAGAGAACGATCGGTGGATGGATGAAAACTATACAAATGATTTAGACTTGGATTGTCAGAACGAGTTGGTGAATGAAACTGCTGAGACACCGTCTGATTTGCTCATGCCGTTGCTGAGGTACCAGAAAGAGTGGTTGGCTTGGGCATTGAAGCAAGAAGAATCTACTGCTAGAGGCGGTATTCTTGCCGATGAGATGGGGATGGGAAAGACTGTTCAAGCCATAGCTCTTGTGCTTGCTAAACGCGAATTAGGGCAAGCGATTTCTGAATCCAGCTTACTGTCATCTGCGCCTTGTACTTCCCAGGAGCTCCCAGCAGTGAAAGGAACTCTTGTTATATGTCCTGTTGTTGCTGTGATTCAGTGGGTTAGTGAGATTGACCGCTTTACCACTAAAGGAAGCAACAACATTCTTGTTTATCATGGTGCAAACAGGGAGAAAAATATCCACAAATTTGCAGAATATGATTTTGTTATCACCACATACTCCACAGTGGAGGCTGAGTATAGGAAAAATGTGATGCCGCCCAAAGAAAAATGCCAGTGGTGTGGAAAATCTTTTTATGAACAAAAGTTGTCTGTTCACCAGAGATACTTCTGTGGACCAGATGCTGTTAGAACTGCAAAGCAATCAAAGCAGGAAAGGAAGAAGTTAAAACCTGGAGAAACGACGTCAAAACTGAAAAAAGAATCTATTAAAGGCAAGAAGACAGGCAGTGATTCAGAGATTGAGACAGGTAGTAAAAGAGGTCGTGGGAAGGGCGTGAAGCGCAAGATCAAGACAGATGCTGGTTCTATTGATGATGCAGCCGGTGTTGATCAAGATATGATCACGAGGAAGTCAATTTTGCACTCTGTAAAATGGAACCGTATCATTTTGGATGAGGTAATCATGCATAAATAGAGTCATAGACTTGCACATTCGTTTATATTGTTGCTTTCTTTGGTCGGCATCTTCATGAAGTTCACATTTATAGTTTTCTCTGATGTTTGTGAAACTTGTTGGTTTCCCTAGATATGGTTCTCATTTGCTTTTCTTTCACTTTCTTCCTGTAAGCATTCATCCTCCTATATTGTTAAGTTGTAGTTCCAATACCAGTTTTCTTCCAGACAAGCAAGCTATTCATAAAGCATGTAAAGGTGGAAATCTGGGGATCAAAATGGTGATTTTTTAAGGAGCTAGAGAATGAAGATTGGTGTGGTCCTAATGGAACTGATTTAGCTAATGCTTTAACACTCTGAGTGAAAGCTAGCACGTATTATACAAGGTTTAACGTGATCATCCTTTAGAATAAAGAGAGAATGAAAAATGTTTGTCATTGTCCTAAAGCACATTGCAATACTCAATTGCTCATGATATGAAACTTTTATGTGCAATCTAGTTTGGGATTCCTACCCTTATTTTTCTTTTTTGACTAGGTAATGTTAATTTTGGTCTTCATAGTGAAGCATGTGCATTCTATTCTCTGTTAGCTAACTTATTGCATTTTGTGGCGTAGGCCCATTATGTGAAAGATAGACGCTGCAATACAACAAGAGCTATTTTTGCGTTAGAATCTTCTTATAAGTGGGCGTTAAGTGGTACTCCCCTCCAGAACCGTGTAGGAGAGTTGTACTCACTTGTAAGTTTCTTGTGATTAATGCTCTCTTGTCGTTAACGTACTGTGAAACTAAATACATGCTTTACTTTTGGACAGGTTCGTTTCCTGCAAATGATTCCTTACTCGTACTACTTCTGCAAAGATTGTGATTGCAGAGTGTTGGATTATAGGTAGACTTAAAGCTTCTTTCTGATCTCTGAACCTAACCTGGTTGGAGAAAGAAACATATTTCTCGATATTTATTTTACTTTTACTCTGTCATTTCTTTACGTTTTTAGCAGAGAATATGTCATACAATGTGTTTCAATGACTGTTGAAGTTTTTCTTACTTGAATCTCTTTTTCTTTTTTGACTTTTGGTGAAATCTCTTGTGTTCTGTTTCCTTTGATATTTATATTTGTCGTAGCTCAACCGACTGCCCACATTGCCCCCACAAATCTGTTCGGCACTTTTGTTGGTGGAATAAAGTAAGTATGGAATTCATATAATTGTTTTGGGGCTTCCTTTTATTACTGAGAAAAAAAGATTTGCTAACATAGAGGTTGGTACATCTTCTGTTTCTAGTATATTGCCTCACCCATACAATCTCAAGGGAATCGTGGGACTGGTAGAGATGCGATGGTTTTGTTGAAACACAAAATTTTGAAAAGTATATTGCTAAGACGTACTAAAAAGGGAAGGGCTGCTGATCTTGCACTTCCTCCCAGGATTGTAAGTTCTGTCCCACATTAACGCATTGCTTGAGTTCATAATCATTCTCTCCGGTTTAGCTGGTTACTTTTTTTCGCGTTCAGGTTACCTTGCGCAAAGATTCTTTGGATGTTAAAGAAGAAGACTACTACACATCACTGTACAATGAAAGCCAGGCACAATTTAATACGTATGTCATCTATTTTAATCATTACTTATGCAACTAGACTTTTTTCTTGTTTGAAAGTCATCTTTGCTTTTGCTCTCCGTTTGCTGCTCGTGGTAAAGTTCTCTCATTCAATTTGTTTAACCGGGGAAGCTCATGGTTTTTTCCTTGTGTATTATTTTTCTTTGAGGGTGTGGAGGTTGAGGATTAGGGTAGAAGGTTAGTAGGTAGTCATGTGTTTCCCCTTGTCTTCATTAGTTCGATGGTATTAGTGTTAGTATGGTACGCCTTTTATCGTGAGTTTGCTATTATCGCATATCTTGTTAATTATTACTTGACGTCAGTACTTCCTTAGTATGTTTGCTATCAGTGCTCCTTTCATATTCTCTATTGCTATCTTGAATTTAGTTCTCTAACTATATTGTCTTGCTATTACTTGCTATCGGTACTTCTTTCATATTCTCTATTGCTATCTTCGACTTAGTTTTCTATATATATTGTCTTGCTATGACTTGCTATCAACGCTTCTTCCATCTTCTTTAGCCGAGGGTCTATCGGGAACAGTCTTTCTGCCCTTCTAAGGTAGGGGTACATCCTACCCTCCTCAGACCCCACTTGTGGGATTACACTGGACTGTTATTGTTGTTGTTATTTTTCTTTGGTCTTTGGATTGACTACTCGCATGGTTTGTGTTTCATCTGATTGCTGTGTGTTAGGTCATCCTGGAAGATACAGGCGTTTATTTCTTGGAAATCCTGAAAAATAATTATCTTACATCTTTTCTCTGGAAAATGCTCAATACCTGCTACTTTTACCTTGTGAAAAGTTAAAAACGAACGCCGGAATAAGCATCGCTATATTGTTTTATTTCTGATGTATTTTGGTGCAGATACATTCAAGCTGGTACTCTGATGAATAACTATGCTCACATTTTTGATCTACTCACACGCCTGCGACAGGTATGAAGATCATGCTTTCAATCTGAACTGTTCTGGATAATGTATTGGTACCTGCATTTATTAGCTTTAGTTGTGAATGACAGTCTGTTGCTGCTATTGGTTAATTGTTAAACCTTCAAACTATGGATCTAATGCATTTCTCTCTTTTCTAGAATAAACATATCGATACTTCTTTATCCATTGTGGTAAACGCACTAAACCATGGAAATGAAATATTTGATGTTCATAATGGGTGAAAATCTTGTAGTACTGCAAAACTTGGAGCAATTAATTCTCACTAAGACGAAAGCCTTAGATTTCCAAAAACTTAGAGAAACCATCAAAAACAAGAATTGCAAACTACTTGGCAACTCTGCTTCTACAGAATAGCATTGACAGCACTTGGGATCCAAGGGCAAAGATCAGCACACTCCAATTAATTCTCACTAAGACGAAAGCCTTAGATTTCCAAAAACTTAGAGAAACCATCAAAAACAAGAATTGCAAACTACTTGGCAACTCTGCTTCTACAGAATAGCATTGACAGCACTTGGGATCCAAGGGCAAAGATCAGCACACTCCAATTAATTCTCACTAAGACGAAAGCCTTAGATTTCCAAAAACTTAGAGAAACCATCAAAAACAAGAATTGCGAACTACTGCAACTCTGCTTCTACAGAATAGCATTGACAGCACTTGGAATCCAAGGGCAAAGATCAGCACACTCTTTCCCAATTTGGCCAGTGATTGCACCCTTTGGATTCACAATCACTCCAGCATTATCTTAAAAGTACTTGTAAACACCGTCCTTTCTACCCCATGGGTTGTGAACAATAATAGCGGGCATAACTTTCTTAATATCTGGCTTACCTTTCTTGACAGTGGCCATAACCATGTGTCCCACATAAGCTAAAGGTAACCTGTTAAGCCTTCCACTGATCCCTTTCACGGAAATAATTACTGGTTCTTCGCACCAGTGTTACTAGCAGTTCAACATCGCCACTACTGGCAAACCTAGCACATCCTGAACTTTTCGTCCTCATTTTGACATTGTGGACAGCGCGGTCCCTCTGTTTTCGGTAAAAAATTGAAGAGTGGATCTCATGCATTTTTAATGATTTGAATCAATCTTATTTGGGGCAAACTCAAGAGATGTAGTTTAATTTTCTTACTGGAGATATAGTTTTATACTTCAATTATTAGGATCATTTTTCGATAACCTCATTTATTAGGATCACTTGGTTTGTGGTATTAGCCTCTGAATTAGGCTGGATAGAGTTACCTGCTGTTTGTTACAAGTCTGGGTCAGACGAAATTATCTGCAATCACCAAATAAAGTAAGCCTGGGAAGGTGTGAGATTATAGTTCAGGGATGCTAGTCCCCTGTGAATCGAGGTGAAAAAAACATGCTCCTCAACTATGAATAAGAGAAACATTTTCTTTTAATTTATCTCCCTCTTTTCTTTTTCCTTCTTCCTTTCTCTTCAATTACTTCCTTACCCAATTTGTTTTCTAAATATTCTGGAAAACATATCTAAAAACAAATAGCAAATGGATTTAGTAAACCAGACCAGTATTCAAGAAACCAACTGAAAGTTGGTGGTCCCAAAAATAGAAATCAACTCAAAGTCAGTTTTGAAAAAGCAGATTATTTTTGATTTCTAATCAAACTCAACTTAATGGTTATTGGAACACGACCTAATCCAAACAAGCAACATGTTTAAAGCTAAGTCTTCCAAAATAGCTGAACCAAAGCAATTTCAAATGTCACTCTATTTTCCTCTCTGACTACTGTCCACTCTGCTCAAGTGTTTTCCTCCCTTCCGCAGCATCTATTGCAGTTTGGTCTTCACCTGCTACTGCTGCTTGAGTCTAGATCAGTTTTGACATTCCTCCCCCATCTTTCATCATTTATGTTCCTCCTTAAGCATTTTTTCTGTAATATTTTCACTATAGCTTTTATTCACCGTTTATTTTTACCTTCAATATTTTTGTATATTCTTGCTTTTTCCTCGTTTTGAATCCATTTCTCTTTGGTGTGTACTTTCTTTCAATTTAACTAATCTCTTTTTCCTTTCTCGATTCTTTTCTGTACTTAATTTTTTCTTGTAATATTTTCATTACTATTCTTTTTATATGATAAAAGTGTAAAACTCCACCCATGAACCCCCTACCACTGTACCAAGGAGTCCAACAACAGGATTTTCTACTATGTTTCCTCGGTTACTCAAACCCTCATTCATATGATTGGAGGTGGTGGGAGTTCCCCACTAGGCTATGCATCCCTTATCTGTAATATTTACATCATGATGTCTTATTGAATTTAAGTTCGTGTAAGTGAATGCAGTATTTGGATGACAAATCAATGAACAAGGAGAACATTATGTGAGACAAAAATTTAAGATGCTAAACCCACCGTTGGTTTGGATCATAGAAAATCTGCCTGATACGTAATCTAGTGTGGCGAAATGTTAGACAAGGACTCCCATCTGGCCTACGGCCTCCTTGCTAGTAATTTAACTTTGATGGACACAATCCTGCATTGTCCTTGTTTAGTTAAATGGCACTTATGCAATATCATGTCATATGTTAAATTGCATATACAAAAAGTGTTTTCTGAAACTCTTTTCATATTGAAGTACCGATTTTGTTATTCTTTTTTTTAATTCCTAGATTAAAGAAGTATCATGCAAGAACAAGAACGAGCTTTAACTTCGTTGGTCTTCTTTGTGATTGCAAGTGGTTACTGATTACTTTGCTCTTTTTAGCATGCTGTGGCCCAAGATTTTCTGTATTTGGGATGTTGTCCTCCATTACATGACCTTATATACAAACCTTGCCTTCTCCTGTTGCCTCTTCTGAAGCTCCGTGATAAATGTAGGCCCTTAAAGAAATAAGCAGTTCAAACTTCTTGTAGTTTAGCACACAATTTGACTTTCTATGATGTGCATGCTTCTATCTTAAAAATGCTCACTTTGCAAAATTTTGCTTGTATTTGATTGATTTTATTTTTACTTTATTTTATTTCTGATCTGACCGCAGGCAGTTGATCATCCTTACCTTGTGGTATACTCTAGTACTGCTTTGGCTAGAAGTGGAAACACTGATGATTCTGGCTATGTTGAACAACCATGTGGTCTATGTCATGATCCAGTAGAAGATCCAGTTGTGAGTTTACATCCCCTCCCCCTTTCATAAGAAAAAAAAGGCAAAAACGGAACAAGCTCATCAAGAAATTGAATACTTTACGAAAATTGAATTTGATGGAGTTCGTACTTGTACTACATTAATATTTTGTATACTATATGATTGATATTTCAAATCTTAATGTGGCCATATTTCTCATAATTTGCATCTACTATGTCTTTTTAAAAGCTACTCCTAATAGCTTCTCAAGTCTTTTTTTAAGTGCCTGAGCTTCTGCAAATTATTTTCCAGCTCTGTATGAAAGACACTCATTTTTTTACTATAAGTGCTTTTAGGAATGCCTTTTGCACCTAAAAGGACTTCATAAAACTTTTGGACTTTATGATCTGAATTCTTGTACCTCATTTCTCGACAACCTAAGATGCTTTGAATTCCTTAACTATTATTCTGCTGTTTGAACCAGCTTTCTTATAAAACTGTCTCTTTTGACTGTGGCAGGTTGCTTCTTGCACACATGTCTTTTGCAAGTCATGTCTGATAGATTTTTCTGCAAGTGTGGGGCAAGTGTCATGCCCTTCATGTTCTAAACCACTTACAGTGGATTTCACTGCAAATGACAAGGGGGATCAGAAAACTAAACCGACTGTCAAAGGGTTTAGGTCATCAAGTATATTAAACAGAATTCGTCTTAATGATTTCCAGACAAGCACAAAAATAGATGCTTTGGTATAATATTACTTTCCCATCAATAACTATATTTTATCTTGCCTTTATCTTTTGCTTTATGATTTTCTTTTCCTCTCACAAAGAGTACTAGGGGCTGCTATACTGCATCATTTGCAGGCACTAAGGGGTCGTTTGGTTTGAATATGGCTTATACCGGGATAAGTTATACTGTTATAAGTTATGCTGGGATTGTTTTTTATACATTGTTTGGTATGTTGTGTTAAATATGACAATTGCATAATTTGTAAGAAGAATGTATAAGTTATACCGGTGCTAATTACCCCACCCTCTATAAGGTATAAGTTATCCCGGTGTTAATTTTAATCGTAGGATAACTTATACCTCGTTTGCTAACCAAACGAAGGATTAAGGTGGTATTAAATTTTTATACCAGCACTATACCTTCTTATACCTCATACCAAACGACCCCTAAATATGTTTCCTTAGGCTTCTATACCATCTAAATTACTAGATATAGGACCTAGATGATGTTGTGCATGTAGAAGTTCAGGGTGATAGTTCCGTCTTTCTAGATTGTTTCTTGGTGAATTTGCTTTATAGGCACCTAGGAAATTTGAGAATTTCTTGTCTTTGGTTGTGTGCCAACTTAGGAACAGATGAGGTCTATGGATGTTCTTCTTGCCATTTGGCAATGTTGCATCAAATACTGCCCCCATTTTGAAGTGGAAACTAATTGAGGAATAATAAGTTTTCTTTGTGGTCTCATTGTTATTTATATCCTTTGACATTTTTGCTTAAATTCTGCTAATATTATTCTTGTGAATATTTACAGTACCTCTGTTATAGTAGTAAGAACCCCAATGATAAGTGTTAAGGTGAACTTTGGATGTGAAGTGTATGCGTCATTCTCATTACTTGTTTTATTTGCTTCTAGAGAGAAGAAATAAGGTTCATGGTTGAAAGAGATGGTTCTGCAAAAGCAATAGTTTTCAGCCAATTCACATCGTTTTTGGATCTGATACACTATTCGCTACAGAAGGTAAGACATTTTATCTTTGTCCCCTTCACACCTACCCCTCCTTTTGCCATCAGTAATTACAGCAAGAAGCATGTCTTGTGTGCATTTGGCAGTCGGGCATCAGTTGTGTTCAATTAGTTGGATCCATGTCTATAACTGCAAGAGATTCTGCAATTACAAGATTTACGGAGGATCCAGATTGCAGAATATTCCTTATGAGCTTAAAAGCTGGAGGTGTTGCCCTCAATCTTACAGTGGCATCACATGTAAGGAGTTTCTTTCCTTTCCCTGTGAATGCGGACTCTTCATTTCTTTCTAAATACCAAGTGATTTGAATCTATTGTTGCATTATTTCTGCTCTTCAGGTTCCAAATATTTTGTTTCGTTTGAGATATTTTAACTTATCTTCTCTGTGCACCTAAAGAACCAGCTTAGATTCTATATGTACTTGTAATTTTTTTGTTTGAATGACCTAGACTAATTTCCTTGTCGCTCTTCTCTGGAACTTTACTAGGTTTTCTTGATGGATCCTTGGTGGAATCCTGCTGTGGAACAGCAAGCCCAAGATAGAATCCATCGAATAGGGCAGTATAAACCAATCAGGTGCGTATTTGTGTTTCTTCAACCTGCTATGCCATTGAAAAGGAGCTTATTGTTGTTTTCTCATATCTAGGGTTGTGAGATTTGTGATTGAGAATACAATTGAAGAGAGGATCTTAAAGTTACAAGAGAAGAAGGAACTGGTTTTTGAAGGGTAAGTTTCTCCAACTTCATTGATGCATGTGTATTCAAAGAGAGTACTAATTTAATGACTTGTAACTGTCGAGTGATTTTCGTAATGTTTCCTTCAGAAGTGATTTCAAGATAAATCTGGGTGCATAGAGAGAGCAGCCCGGTGCACTAAGCTCCCGCTATGCGCGAGGTCCGGGGAAGGGCCGGACCACAAAAGTTTATTGTACCCTGCATTTTTGCAAGAGGCTGTTTGTATGGCTTGAACCCGTGACCTCCTGGTCACATGACAACAATTTTACTAGTTTCTGCTCTCTAGATCTTTATATAAAATATGACCTGATGAGTTTAAATGAAGCGACCGATCAGTGAGGATTTATATAGCCAGCTCCAATTTGTTTGTGATTGAGGTTTAGTTGTGTCGAGATGTTTACAACTAAAAAATAAGACGGTTGGCTAGGGATTGAAATGGGGCTATACATGGAGCTCAAAGAGGTTGTTTAGGGTTTCTCATTCATATAAGTTGCAAAAATAAACACTCAGATGCATCTCCCCTCGAATCTCATTTGGAAAGAAATTATTGATCTTTTTCCGTTTTACTCTTAGCTCCTGGTTTCTGTCTTTCCTCCCTTTTCTCTCTGATGTTCTGACATTCAATATTAATGCATTTGCAGGACGGTTGGTGGCTCTTCGGAGGCCTTGGGAAAGCTAACAGAGGCAGACTTGAAATTCTTGTTCGTAACTTAATTAGATTATGTTCCGTTACTTGGTTCAGTAAGAAAGCTCATTTGATCTTGTTTCGTTTCTTGCTCTAATCTTGTACCTAGTGTTCTAGCTTTTGCAAGTAGGAAAAGGCAATACTGCTTTTGATGTATCCAGAGGGAACGGCTGTTGGTTTTGCATCTGCCGGAATTGTAATATATTCATACCAATTTCAGAAGATGGGTAATGCATCTCTTTTCAGATTAACGAATGGAAGCAGTGTCATATTGTTTTAAGTTAACGAATCACTGTAACTAGCTTATAAAGTGTATTTGATGATTATAATACTATGTAAATTAGTTTTTTCACTAATATTTTGTTGATATAGTATTTAATTACGTAATTTAAATTTTATATTCATTAATAAGTTTTACAACTACATACTCAATATAATCCCACAAGTGGGGTCTGGGGAGCGTAGTGCGTATGCACAGTGGCGAAGCTAGAAATCTTTTCAACGGTGTTCAAATTAGAAGTGAACAAATTTTCTGACAAAGGGTGTTCAATATGTGTTATATATCTCTAAAATGTAATATTTTACCTACATACACAGTGTAATTTTTTGACGAAGGGTGGTCAGTTGACCACCCTTAACTCTATGTGGCTTCGCCACTGCGTACGCAGACCTTACCCCCTGGCGAGGTAGATAGATTGTTTCCAATAGACCCTCGGCTCAAGAAAATGTGAAAAGAGAAAGGAAGAAGACGAAGAAGAAAGAGGAAGAAAAAGAAAGAATAGAGGGACGAAGGACGATAAGGAAAAGGGGAGAAAGACAACTATAATAACAACAACTAAACTAGTAACAGAAAATAGCATCAAACAATAACAAACTGGAACCTACGATATATAGAGCGAACGAAAAATAACAAGGGAGCTACTAATACTACTTATAAAGAACGAGGAACTCTCGACTACCTACTTAGCCAAATACCCTCATCTTCGACCTCTACACCCTTCTATCCTGGATCATGTCCTCAATGGGCTGAAGTACTGTCATATCTTGCCTAATAACTTCTCCCCAATACTTCTTCGGCCTTCTTCTACCCATTCTCAGATCCTCCACGGTCAACCTCCCACACCTCCTAGCAGGAGCATCCATACTCCTCCTCTGCACGTGCCTGAACCATCTTAGCCTCAACTCCCGCATCTTGTCCTCCACGGGGGCCACTCCACTTTGTCACGAATAACTTTATTCCTAATCTTATCTCTCCCGGTATGCCCACACATCCATCTCAGCATCCTCATTTCTGTCACTTTCATCCTCTAAACATGGGAGTTCTTGACTCAACCCCATACAACATAGTAGGTCTAACCACCACTCTGTAGAACTTACCCTTAAGTCTTGGTGACACCTTCTTATCACACAAAACACCAGATGCGAGCCTCTATTTCATCCACTCCGCACCGATACGGTGGGAGACCTCATCATCAGTCTCCCCGTTACCCTGGATTATAGACCCGAGATACTTGAAACTACCTCTCCTTGGGATGACGGGTATCAAGCTTCACATCCACGTCCGCTTCATGAGTCTCGTCACTGAATTTACACTCCAAGTATTCCGTTTTGGTCCTGATCAACTTGAAACCCTTAGACTGTAGGGTCTGCCTCCAGACCACCAGCCTCACATTGACCACGCTCCTCGTTTCATCAATCAACACTATGTCATCGGCAAATAACCTGCATCATGACACCTCCCTTTGAATGTGTCGCGTCAGTACATCCATTGCTAGGGCAAATAAGAACGGGTTGAGAGCCGATCCCTGGTGCAACAATATTAATTATACATTGTTTAGATTAGAGTCATCTTAATAATCATATAAGTTTTTAGATTTATACATATTAATCCAGAATTCCTAATAAAAATAAACAAAGCCTAAGTCTATCCATCTTTAAAATATCGAACGAAAAATAATTTTCCTCAAAAAAAAATTGATAAATGGAATAGAGACAAAGTTATATCTATATCTAATTTTTGTGAAGTGTGCATTTAAAACTAATTTTTAAAGAGTTAGAATAGAGAAAAATTATCTTCACCAACAATAATTGCACCTTATTTTCAAACAAATTAGATCAACAATATGATTCCTCACTATTTACTTTCCTCCTTTTAAATTCATCTCAAATATATCAATATAATATTATATAAAAATAAAAATAAGAACTCTAAGAAAAAGAACTTCTGCACCTAAGTTCCTTATATTCTACTATTATACAAATTTTCAATTAATTGGTGTCGCTCATGTAGACTCTTTTTTTTCATTGTATCATATTTTTGCTAGTTCTCATGGACTCCTGAAGATTGTAGGTTGTGAAGAAAATTTCTCTTCATGTGATTTTCGGCTTACCTTGTCCCTGTACACAATAAATTGCGTCGAAAAAATAATATCAAAATCGAAAAATATCGTAACAATTGTAGTATTTGATTTCAAGTAATATGAGTGTACAATCTCTACGAATCCTCTGATTCTTCTTTTCAATACTAAATGAATTCAAGGGCCTTTGGGCTTGATTTTGAATATGTAGTTGTCGCCACGAACAATGATCTTGTTCTTGAGCTTTAGCTTGATTGCTTGAACTTGACCATGATTTGTTCTTCGCTCTTGAGCTTGAACTTGATTTCTTGAACTTGAACTTGATTGCTTGGAGCTTGAAACTTGTGGAGGAATTTGCAGTGTTTGATCCACGAGCTCTCTCTTGCTTCTTGTTAACTTCTGGTGTCTTTTCTGAGTTATGAAAACCCCTATTTATAGTCGTGGGAGGGAAGAGTTATGATAAGAACAAACTCCTTCCGACCAATCAAATTGAAGTGTGACAAGGCCGTATTTGATTGGCTAGAACATGTCACTTGCACACGTGGTGCATTTTGCGTTGTCCTTTTGACACGTGGCACAATTCTATTGGCTCTTCTGTTTGACTTGGCGCGCCACGTCATTTGACATGTGGCACCAAACTGGGCCTCTAGAAGGATGACATCTTGGGCTTAATGAAGTGGGCTCATCTCTTTAGCCAAATTAAATGGGATAACACAATGGATTAAGACTTATTTATTTAATCCATATATGTTGGACTTATATAACTAATCCAATTATATTAGTCCAATAAACTTATTTGAATTAATATATCTTGAATTTAAAACATAATCCAAATTATTTTACGAATTCAATTTTAATAAAATTTGTACCTACAAATACCTTCTACTTCAAAGCTTGTCAAGGTCTTAAAACTTTTAAGGAATCAAGTCAAAACTTGATAATAATATGTAAATCTTATTTGCCAAAACGGATAATGGACCAATGCATAATTGATTGTATATCCGTTGATAGCCTGTTAGTAGTTTGGTCCACACTTAAATATCAAAGTGGCTCCAACCATCTATATCATATTAAAAGGAGAGTAGTTTGCAATGTGGTTAAGTCAAATGACAAGCTAAAATAAAGCCACATGACAATTTTAAGACAACATAAAAAATTTGAATTATAAATGAAAAAATATTTAATGGAAGTAGTAGCCCAAGATTTTTAGTAAGTTGAATTTCATTCTTTAATTAATCAAAGCTAATTATTTTAAGATTTAAACTAAAAGTTCTCTTTTTTAGAATCTGTTGGACTTACAAAAAGAGTACAAAAAGAGGGATGCTACTTTTATTAAGCAAATAAATGTATTATAGCTATAGGTATCTTTACTTGAATTTGTGTATAATTCAGTCATGGTAGATATTCTTTTTTGGGAAAGAATCAATTAAAATTTCGTTTTGTATCTTACACATTAATTTTAAGTTGAAATAATAATTCTGTATTTAGTATAAGTTTTGTATCTGACCTTATTTGCGAACAATATACATTAGTATAGGTATCATATACATTACTATAAGTATTTTTAATTAAATTTTGTGTATAATTTAGTTATGGTAGGTATTCTTTTTTTAAAAGAATTAATTAAATAAATATTTGTATCTTACATCTATATTATATTAAAGGAAATAGACTAAAAATGTTAAGAAAGGATTAATTAAACTAAGAATGTCCTCTTTTTAATGACCAAAGTATATACTTTTGGAGGTACACAAAAAAAGTAAGCAAATGTCATTAAGCAAATCAATATACTATAACTATAGGTATATATAATATAGATTTGTGTGGAATTCAATTATGGTAGGTATCCTTTTTGAGCAAGAATCAATTAAAATTTCATTAAGCAAACAAATATATTATAACTATAGGTATATTCAATTAAATTTGTGTATAATTCAGTTATGGTAGATATCATTTTTTGAGAAAGAATCAATTAAAATTTCATTAAGCAAACAAATATATTATAACTATAGGTATATTCAATTAAATTTGTGTATAATTCAGTTATGGTAGATATCATTTTTTGAGAAAGAATCAATTAAAATTTTCTTTTGTATCTTCTACATTAATTTTAAATTGAAATAATAATTCTATATTTGGTACAAACTTTGTATCCGACCTTATTTGCGAACAATATACATTAATATAGCTGTCATATACATTACTATAGGTATTTTTAATTAAATTTTGTGTATAATTTAGTTTTAGGTATTCTTTTTTTAAGAAAGAATTAATTAAACATAAATTTTGTATCTTACATCTATATTTTGTATCCTACAAAAAAGCAACGTTGAAACTTTATGAAGATTCTTATAAATTGATTTACTACGATAGTGTTTTCTTACAAATTTTTATTTAAGCAACTTTTACTTTGGTTTGGTTTCTGTACATTGCTTAGGGTCTAGCTTCCACACAAACTTCTGTAAAGTATGGCTCCAAACTATAACTATATCGGCGAAATATCAATGTCCAAAATGAGTTGGAATTTGAAGGTTTGTGTTGTTAAATTGTGTCACGTTCCTGACCGCGAGAAACCAAAAAATTCTAATTCAATAGAATTAATTATTCAAGATGAAAAGGTGCATACTCTTTTACATGTTGTTGTTTTTTCGAGTTGTGATATATTTTCTTCAACTTATGCACCTTACTAACTTAAATTTATTTTCACTTTTTTTGTTTTAGGGAGATCGAATTCATGCAACTATTGGAAGAGCTGTTATGCGTATTTTCAAAACAAAATTACATGAAATTGGATTGTATGTTATGAAAAACTTTGTGGTTGGACCAAACAATCTGAAAATTAAGACCAACAAACATAAATAGAAACTGACATTTTCTCATAGGACGAGTGTGGATGAAATTAGTGATCCACAGTTTAGTTTGAATATCTTCAACTTTAAGCATTTTCAGCATCTCACAAATCAAGTTGAGGTTGATGAGAATGAACTATTCGGTAATTGTTTTACCTTTCGCTACTTTTTGTTGAACGTTTTATCACCTTATTCATAACTATTTATTTAAATGTGGCAGATGTCATAGGAGAAGTTATTGGTCACGGTAACGTAGAATCATATAATCAAAGTGGTAAAATAAATACCTTTATGAACTTGGAGCTCGAGGATCATGAGTACATTTGCAACCATGAATGGAATTAGTCATAGAATCAATTACTATTATTTTCTCATTATTAATTTGTGTATTTTACATATAGAAGGAACAATATTTCAACAACATTTGTGGAGTATTTGTTGATGAAATCTTGCCTCACTTGAATAGATCTTTCTTATTTGAATGTTAGTCTGACGTTCATTTATATTATATAAACCGATGATATAAGTATCCAGATTCTCCGGACATGCACACACAGTATATGTTGCCCGATTTAAATGCTCCTCCAATATTGCTAGGTTGTAATTGAATTAGTTATACTTTCACATTGAGTACTTATGTTGTTGAAAGTTACTGTCAAACAATAATGTTAAAATTATTTTTAGAATATGAGGCCGAAAATCAGTTCAAAGATGACGTTGACTCCATCTGATGTGAGAATACCTTTTAAGTTCCAGCGACGTCAATTTTCAATCAGTGTTTACACATGGACAGTTGTATGTTGCTCTTTCACGGGTGACACCTAGAAAAGGGTTAAAGATTTTAGTTTACGATGATGATGGACAAATAACAAATGAAGCTAGAAATGTAGTGTACAAAGAAGTTTTTCATAATTTAATTTAATACGTTATTAAATGATTTATCATTTAATTATTGTGTATTGTTATTGTCTTCTTATCCTTGGTCTTATGTATCATTTTTTTAGTTAATATTTTTAATTTGGTATAAGTATATTATGTGGCAGTTCACCAGAGGTTTATCACTACAAAGAGGTGATAAGCTTGCTCAAGGAGTCACTGATTTGATTCCATATGTTTGTTCATTGGTAAAAGCCTTGGGATAATTAGGTAAGTTTTCATAGCCTTAGTAAATGTAACATAGATCTTGCTACAATGGTGTGAGAAAATGAAGATCGTGGGATTTTCGTACTTTGAATACAAGCATTAGAAAATGTAAGGTGTCTTACGCATAATTAGGTTTTCAATATTCCAAAATGTTAGTGACGGGGTTCACCAGAATTCTTGAGTTTTTACCCATACTTTTTTGTAGTGATAAACCTCAATAAAGAGGACAACTTCTGAAAAATGCATTGCAATATGTCATGAGCATTTGTTACAAACTTCATATCAATCAAATTGTATAGCTTCTTATTTTTCGTGGAACATTCATATTAAACAATTGTATAGTATCATTATTTTTTGAAACATTTATTAGGAGATGGATGAAAGTTTTACTGGAGTCTTAAGATGTTTTTAATGTTTGGTTGTAGAGATGGTATTAACACTAACATATTAATTAAACTTTACAGTGTAGATCTTTTTTTTTAATTATCCGTACATCACGCGGGTAATAATACTAGTTATAATTAACAAGAGAGATGATAATGACTACTATTATTAGTGTAATGGACATGCCATTTTCTTTCCACTGTTGTTGACCGTCCGTTAAGAGCTAACATAGTCCACATGAATTTGGCAATTCATTTTTTGGTTGGATAAAGGAGAACAGGAGGCTGGAACGTCTATGTGCCAAATCCAATTTCAATATGGATTTGGCAATTGCACCGAACCAAGGTATTGAATCCTTTCAGGAGTCTAATTCGAGCAACTATCCCACATTGGCGCTTTACTTTTTAATAACGTCTTCTGAGATCTATAAATACCATATACTCGTCATTCTATTAACGCCAATTCCAACGTTTGCAAGTCATTTGAGTCTAATTTTGTGAACTCGGAAGCATTAACGCAAAGCTAATTTCTTCTTCTTTTCTTGTGCTTTTCTTTTTTTCTTTTTTTCTTTTTCTTTTTGTAGGTCAAGAAAGTGAGAGTAGATTCCTCCATGCATGAAGAATGCAATTTTAGGTGTGAAGGGATGAATACTCATCCCTGTTCGAGTATCCGAGAGGTTACTTTCAAGGTGGCTCGACTATCGGAGAGATTACTCTGAAAATGATCCGACTATCGGAGAGATTATTCTATGTGGCTCGACTATCCGAGAGATTACTCTCAAAATGACCCGACTATCGGAGAGATTACTCTCAATGTGGCTCGACTATCGGAGAGAAAACGACCCGACTATCGGAGAGATTACTCTCCATGTGGCCCAACTATCGAAGAGATTAGTAGAAATTGCACGGGGGCCCCTGTTTGGTTGCCTCCATTTAACCTATATCCATTTTTTTAAAATTATTTAACCTATACCCTAATTTTTACAACTTCAAGCGCCTCCTTCTTCTTGCTACCTGCGCAAAACTTCAGCTTATTTTAGTGCTGAAGTTTTACAAATGAACTAAATAACTTCAGCACTTCTGCTGAAGTTTTTGAATAAGCTTTATTGCAAAACAAAACTTCAGCTTATTTAGTGCTGAAGTTTTTACAAATGAACTAAATAACTTCAGCACTTCTGCTGAAGTTTTTGAATAAGCTTTATTGCAAAACAAAACTTCAGCTTATTTAGTGCTGAAGTTTTCACAAATAAACTAAATAGTTTCAGCATCTTCTGCTGAAGTTTTTGAAAAAGCTTTATGACAAAACTAATTAATCCAGGACAAAACTTCAGCTTATTTAGTGCTGAAGTTTTTACAAATGAACTAAATAACTTCAGCATCTTCTGCTGAAGTTTTTCAAAAAGCCTAGAATGCTGAAGTTTTTTGTGATTGCCTTTGCTACTTCAGGCCCGTATGCCTGAAGTTTATGCCAAAAGTGGGTACGTTTGCAATTTTTTTTGCAAAGCGAGTATAAGTTAAAACGTGACCCAAAAGGTATATATGAAAAATCCCCGAGAGATTACTCTCAATGTGGCCCAACTATCGGAGAGAGTACTCTCAAAACGACCCGACTATCGGAGAGATTACTCTCAATATGGCCTGACTATCGGAGAGATTACTCTCAATGTGGCTCGACTATCGGAGAGATTACTCTAAAAATTGCCCGACTATAGGAGAGATTACTCTCAATGTGGCTCGACTATCAGAGAGATTACTCTCAATGTGGCTCGACTATCGGAGAGATTACTCTCAAAATGGCCTGACATTTATCTTTGTCGCATAATTTTCAGCTTTACGCATTTGTAACGAAAGATTCATATCTTGTCGTGGGAGATTCCAAATAATGAACCGTTTGATTTCTCAAAAATTAGATTTCAATATCTAAAACATATCCAAAACTTAGAATAAAAAACCTTCAGAATCGACCCAGATAATATTTTGAAACCAACTTTAGATTCCGCCATGTTGAAAATTTCAGATTTGTGCAGTCTCACCAAACAAACCATATCTTGGTGTAGAAAAGTCAAAATCATGAGCCGTTTGATTTTTTGAAAACTTAACTTGCAAATATATAACATATATAAAATGCAAGATCTAATTCCTTAAGGATAGAATCAGATAATAGTTTGAAATCAATATTAAATTCTGATGCAACGACGATTTCAGATTTGCGCAATCTCACCAAAAATATCATATCTTGATGAAGGAATGTCAAAATTACAAACCGTTCAATCTATTGGAAACTTAACTTCCAAATATATAATATATCCAAAACATAAAATTTAATGCTTTAGGGATAGTATCAGATGATAGTTCGATGTTGACTTTGGTTTCTGATATGACGACGGTTCCAAATTAGCTTGACTTCACCAAAAAATTTGTATCTTGGTGTGGAAGCCTTGAGATAGTAAGACCTTTTTAATTGTTTGAAATTCAAGAGCTTCATTCTCACCAAATATCCTGGGTTCAAGTCTTAGCGAATTTTAAATGTCGTGGAGGCACACCAAAAAACACTTGAAGGTTTGGCGAACATGAAGGCATAGCGGATCCCCAGACTTCAATGCAAACGTTTGGTAGCCCCCTTAAAAGATATTAATCATTTTATTGAAGCTACCAATTTTTCATAGAGGGTTGCTGCTTTTAAGTCAAATGGGATCCAAAGTTTAATAAAAGAATGGTATCTCAGCTCGATTTTAAAGTGTTGATTGAATGAATTACACTCTACCGTACTTCATTCGAACACCGATTGGGGGATTATATATCTTTTGAACTTATGCGAGTGAACTCAGAATGAAACTCTAAGCTGCCTACGCACCTCGGTGAAGAGGATCAACTCATACCGTAGTTCAGAATGGGTGGAATTTTTAATTTTTTTAATTTTTTTTATGTCCTAACTTTTGCCTAGGATGCCTCTTTCAAGATTTTCAAGCTAGCAGACTGTTTTTTTGGGCCGTACACAGTTTATACTCTTGCGGCCAGGAGTATAGGAACGTGCAGTTTAGGCTCATGCGTCAAGGAGAGTCATGACTTGCAGTTTAGGGTCGTACGTCGAGGAGCGTTGCAACTTCAAGGATAATACTTCTTCAAAAACTTGGGCCGATTCTCACGCCATCTGCATCAACCATCTTGTAAGCCCCACCTGAAAAAGCTCCATGCACGACATATGGACCATCCCATTTTGAAATGAACTTCCCTACAGGTTTATGGGAAGAATAATGGGTCTTCTTATGGCAAGGAATTTATCTCCTACTTGAAAGGAACTCGGGCGAACTCTTTTATTGAAGGCGCGAGACAATCGAACTTGATAACATTCAGGACTCTGTTGAGCTTCCAACCTTTTCTCATCAAGAGCCTCCAACTTTGCTAATCGAAGTCGAGCATTTTCTTCATCAGTGATCCCTTCTTGAATAGCCAGTCGTAATGAAGGTATTTGACGCTCGAGCGGCAAGACGGTTTCGACTACATAAATGAGTGAATAAAGGGTCGCTTGTGTTGGCGTGCGGAGAGTCATCCTCTATTCCCATAGACCTTCTTCCATACGGTCAATCAAATCTCGTTTGGATTTGGAGACGACTTTCTTTAACAAGTTGCATAGAGTCTTGTTGAATGCCTCGACTAGACCATTGGCGGCAACATTGTACATAGAAGAATTGCGTTGCTTGAAGCCAAAGAGATCACAAATCTTGTTCATCAACCTATTCTCGAATGGCTTTCCATTATCCGTTATTATATAACGAGGAATTCCAAACCGATAGATAATGTTTACTCGGATGAAGCTTGCGACATTTTCCTTCTTTACTTCCTTAGGAGCAACAAATTCAACCCATTTTGAGAAGTAGTCAGTTGCAGCCAAGATGTATAGGTACCCACCACAGGTCTTTGGTAGTGGTCCAACAATATCCAATCCCTAAGCGTCAAATGGCCAGGATGCAACAGTCGGGTGCAACACTTCATGAGGTTGATGAATAAAATTCTCATGGAATTGACAAGCCTTGCATCTTCGAGCGTAGTCCAAGAATCTTTTGCCATCGTTGGCCAATAAAATTCCATCCTTTTTATATGAAAGTGGAGCTTTGGTCCAGACCGGTGTGACCCACACACCCCAGAATGTGCCTCTTGCAAAGCTTGGAGTGCTTCTTCTTCCCCTAAGCATCGCAAGAGTACCCCCTCGAATGACCTTTTGTATAGAGTATCTTTGTAGTAAAGGAAGTGAGGTGCACGATGACGAATTTCAGTCCTTCTCCTCGGATTTTCTGGAAGTATCCCATAGCAAAAGTAGTCGATAATGGGTTGTCGCCATTCTTCTTTCTCAACTTCAGAAACAACGACAAGATGCTTGAGTTCATTTTCTTCACCTTCAACCTCCTTTGGCGGTAGTACTACCCATTTTTGGCAGACAGTAACTTGCGCTTGATCAGGCAGGGTTAATGATGAAGCTAGGGCAGCTAAAGCATCAACCTTCTTATTTTCTTTCCTTGGCACATGTTGAATAGTCACATCACCGAGCCACCCCATTAAATTTTTAGCGTAATCATGATATGGGCGTAATTCAAGCTTCTTGACTTGTTAACTACCTAAAAGCTGATTGACCACCAACTGAGAGTCACCAAAGACTTGATACTCAGCAAGTATTAGTTCTTGATACTCAGCAACATTGTTGGAACATAGTTGTGTCAAGGTGAAGGAGTAGGGAAAGACTCCACCTTGGGAAGTGACAAATACTACGCCAGCACCAGCTCCTCCACAATGCGCAACACCATCAAAGTACATCTTCCATGGAGGTTGAACTTCAACGACCATTTCATCCTCATTAGGTAGTTCATCAGTTAGCTCCTAGTCATCATGTATCAGATGATCTGCCAAGAAGTTTGACAATGCTTGCCCTTTTACAGCCTTTTGAGGGATGTACAAAATCTCGAATTTTTGAAATTGGAGGTACCATCTCGCTAGTTGATCACTAAGAATAGGTTTTGACATCACGAACTTGATGGGTTTTGCCTTAGAAATGAGACGGACAACATGAGCTTGAAAGTAGTGCTTCAACTTTTGAATCGAGAAGACTAGCGCCAAACACAACTTTTCAATTGGTGAATAATTCAGCTCGTTTGGTGTCATCATCCTGCTCAATTAGTAAAGGGAGTTTTCTTCCCCTTCACTATTTTCTTGGGCCAACAACGCTCCAACAGACCTTTCTTATGCTGAAATGTATAGTATCAACGGCTTTCCAAGTATATGGGCTACCAAAACTGGAGGTTTCATCAAGTAGGATTTAATTCTCTCAAAGACATTGCTACACGTTTGGTCCCATTTGAAAGGGACACCTTTCTTCATAAGGTGACTGAATGGTTGGCACCTCTTAACTAGGTTTGAGATGAATCTCCTAAGGTACGCTAACTTTCCTTGCAGACTTTTCAATTCGTGAATATCCCGAGGCTCAGGCATTTTCAAGATTGCATCTACTTTGGATTGATCAATTTCAATCCCTCGAGGTCGAACAATGAAACCAAGGAACTTTCCGGAAGTAACTCCAAAGGCGCATTTCAATGGATTCATCCTAAGTTGGTACCTAGGGAGCAACTCAAACACCATTCTCAAGTCTTTCAAGTGGTCGCCCTTCTCTCTTGATTTTACCACCAAGTCGTCAACATAGCATTCGACATTCTTGTGGATAAGATCGTCAAAAATATTCTGCATAGCCCTTTGGTAAGTAGCACTAGCATTCTTCAAGACAAAATGCATTACCTTGTAGCAATAAATACCCTTGGGGGTGCAGAATGCAGTAAGCTCTTCATCTTTTGGTGCCATGCGAATTTGGTAATAGCCCGACGAACTGTCCATGAAAGACATTGCCTGGTAACCAATAGTAGCATCAATCATCATTTCTGGAATAGGGAATGGGAATTCATCTTTGGCACACACATTGTTGGGACCCCTGAAGTCAACACATACTCGAATATGGTCATTCTTCTTCCTTACAGGGACAATACTTGAAAACCATATTGGGTATTTAACTTCTCGAATAAATACAACTTCAATAAGTTTTTTAACTTCGATTTCGATCAGGGGAACCAAGTCTGGCCTAAAGCGCTTTTGAGCTTGCTTAGAAGGACGGGCGCCATTATTGACTGCAAGGTGATAGACTGCTAATTTAGGGTCCAAGCCAGGCATTTCTTTGTAACTCCAAGCAAAGACATCCCCAAACTCCTTGAGTAACTCAATATAAGTGCTTTCTTCATCAACTTCTAGTAAAGCACTTAGGTAGATGGGTCTTGGTTCTTCATCAGTGCCAAGGTTAGCTTCTTTTAAGGCATCAATCGTTTACTTCACCCCTTCTTCAAGTTTTGACGGAGCATCTTTTGCATCTTCATATTCTTGAGGGTCCCCATCGTTGAAGGATATGTGATAACATGGTGAAACATCCTCCAATTCTGCATTATCCTCCATTAAAGATGGAACACCATTCTCGCCTTGTACAGTAACATGATACGTAGAACCCACACTTTCTTCATCTTCGTCATGTTCCTTAGTGTAGATGACAATATATGGATTTACCTTCAGTACTTCTTTACATGAAACCACAAGTTTTGTTTGTCGCCTCATTCTAGAAGGAACCAAACTTTGGAAATCCTTAGAGATCTTCTGGATTTTGGGCGAAACGGGTGTTCTTATGCTTTGAAAATTTATCTGGAACTTGTTCCCCTTCTTTAATGGACCTAATCTCTCAAACACGTAAGTCCTCACAGTTGATTTTCCAAGTCGATCAAAGATAGAAGGCTTGTTAGAAGTGACAGATTCATCTTCTACAGTGATATAATTGATGCTCGCCCTTCTTATGGAGATGTGCACTGGTGACAGTTGCTTGTATCCCAAACCTTCACGTGGTTGTCTCATCGCAGCTTCTGATGGTAGCTTCCCTAGCTTTGACGGCTCATTAGGATTGTATCCAGCTTTTGCAAATAGCCTGTAAGAGTTAGGATCAAAACCTTCATCTGTTCGCTTTGTAGGAAGTGTCACATTCTACAAACTATTTTGGGCTACAAACCTTGCAAGCGGCTTCGAGGACAACTTTACTTCCTCAATTCGTTTTACCGGAAGAGTTAACTCCTTTAGCGTGTTGGTTTGGAGATTAGATGATTTGCCCTCTTCTTTCTTCCTTTTAGGGACATATTGGAGCGTAGGACTTACTTTCTTGCCATAACGCAACATCCCCTCTATGATATTTATTCGCGTTGGGTTGTACCTCATCAGTAACAACTTTGGCTTTACCAATAGTCACCTCAGCTCTTTTAGTTATGGGCTCATCATTCTTGCTTTTCATGCCATCATCAACTTTTAGTTCCTTCACAATGCGATTCTTCAAGTAGAACTTTGCATCGGCGAAGTGTGACTCTACCTCAGTGAACGACTCATCATCAGCAACTATCTTCGTCTCGACTTTTCCCTCATAGTATTTTAAACATTGATGGTAGGTAGATGGAACTACTTTATTCTCATGTATCCAAGGCCTTCCAAGCAAGACGTTGTATGAAGTCTTCGCATCGATCACATGCAACCATGCACTTGATTGCATATCTTCAATGGTGATTCCCAGCCTGATCGCGCCTATGGCTCTTTGCCCCCCTTGGTTGAATCCGTGGATCATCACACGACTTTCTGAGAGTTCGTTCATGGGAATACCAAGTTCTTTCACTATGCGAATTGGCAAAATGTTCACTGAGGATCCTCCATCAACCAAAATTCGATTTACCCTTTCATCACACATATAGCCAACCAGGTACAATGGACAGTTATGAGGAGTGTCACCTAGCAGAAGATCGTCATTTGTGAATGTGACTTTTTCCTCACAAGCATTAGCTTCTTGAGGAGTGGCTCGATAGGCTTTTCTGAAGATGGTGCCAACGGTGGGTCATCACTTTTTTCTTTCCCTTCGTCAGTATGGCAACAAGAGGCATCAATACCCCCATGGAAGATCTTCGTGCGGAACCAACTTGGTAAAAACTCCTCCAAGGTCATTGGATGCCATGGCTTTTGAGGGTGATGCACCTCCACTTTCGCTTTTTTCACATGCTTAACTGGATTCCATCTCCTAGGTATTTTCACCATTATTTTCCTTGTTGGTTGTTCCATTGATCCTTTTCGCGGGCTCCCTTTGTGGCGCCTACGACGAGTCACCAACGTCCAACCTTCATCATCCTCAGGTTGACCATATTAACCTTTGTAGTTCTCCAGTAATTCTTCATCTTTACTTTCTTTAAAACTACATAATTCCTCTGGACGGAATGAGCCAAATGTGATAGAGACTTGGTTTGCGCTTGCTTTCTCATCTTCAAGCACGATCTTCTTTTCACGAGCCAAGTCCATAAATTTGTCCTTGAAGACAAAAAACTTCTCCAGAGGGTGGCTCACAAGTCGATGATATTTGTAGTAATTTGGGTCATCAATTTTCCCAGCTTCATTTGGTCTCTTTATCTCCGGAAGCTCAATGAGATTTAACTCGAGGAGTTCTTCAAAAATAGCTGGCACATCAGAATCCAGAAATGGGTACTTTTTCTATTGCATTTATTTTAGAGTCAACTTTCCACTTGGATTATATTGAAACGAAGTGGATTTCATACTCTACTTCTTGCTCACCTTCCTCGTGAACTTCACATGTGATGTGTTGGTATTCATAGCTTCTTTATTTTCAGTTCTTGGTACAAACTTGCTCTATTTTCTGACTTCTTGCTTGTCGTTCCCTTTGCGAGGTTCATAGATGGGCAACCTTTCATTTCTAGCGGAGGCCATGCTCAATTCTATGTCATGGGAACGAGTTGAAAGTTCTTAAAATGTGCTAGGCTTGATACCTTGCAAGATGTAGCGCAATACCCAATGCATACTTTGGATGCACATCTCCATGCCACAATCTTCACTAAGCCTGTCTTTACAGTTGAGGCTTGCATTCCTCCAACGATTTATAAAGTCGATAACTAGTTCACTCTTCCGTTGATGAGTATTTGTGAGTTTCACCATGCTCAGAGTGCGCCTTGTGCTATAAAAGCGATTGAGGAACTCTTGCTCTAGTTGATCCCAACTATCAATAGATCCTGCTTCGAGGTCTGTATACCAATCAAAAGCATTTCCTTCTAGTGAGCAGACAAACTGTTTGACGAGGTAATCTCCATAAGTCCCAGCGTTGTTGCATGTCTCAACGAAGTGCGCCACATATTGATTTGGATTGCCTTTACCATCAAACTGTTGAAACTTTGGAGGTTGATAGCCAGCAGGCATCTTCAACATATCGATCCTTGCAGTGTACGTCTTTGCATATGTAAGGTAAGACTTGGTAGAAACTTCGTAATTGCTTTTAATAGTTCCTTCGATGAACTCCTTCAGTTGATCGATTGGAATCATCCCTTCAGATGAGACAATGATAGCCTTATCAGATGCAGCTTGTCTTGGGGGAGAATTACCCTCTATAACCTCTAGGAGCTTGCCAGGTGCATCGATGGATTCTTCTTCCATCAAGATTCCCACCCTATCTATTAGCTTCTCAATTCGAGCATCTTGATTTTGCGTGCACTTGGTCAAGCTAGCGATTGCTTCCGTCAAGTTTTCCAACTGCTCCTCCACAAATGAAGTGTTTGTCACCATGGCTCGCATAATTGTCGTGGACGATGGAGAGTAGCATGGATTGTCACACAGGTTGATCCTCGATTGACTCACGCTACATGGTGTGAGTGGGGAGGATCCATCACTTGAAGCATCATCATTTTCCTTCACAGCAAAGTGCTTGGATCTGAAGAGGTTAAGTAGAGCAAGAGTTTTCTTGATCTTTTCAACAACAACGCTTCTTTCTCGGTGCGTCTGTGGAAGATCTTGCTCCTTTTGAGGATGAAGATCTAAAAATAGGGGTTGATGCGGACGACACTTGAGGTGCTTGTTGTCCTAAAAAGCTTGCTTTGCTCCTCGTAACTAGTACTAAGCTTCCAAAGGTAACATCGAGGATGCTTTCCACATCAACATAGAACTTGGAATTAGCAGCCTTCGCGGAAGTTGAACTGGATTTGATTTTCTTGGAAGCCATTTCGTTGTTCTTGAGCTTTGGTGATTGAAAAGTTGAGATGAGAGGTAGAGATTGTACCACTGGGCGTGCCATAATTTGTAGACAATAAATTGCGTCAATAAAATAAAATAAATACCGAAAAATATCAAAACAATCGTAGTGTTTGATTTCAAGTAATATGAGTGTACTATCTCTACGAATCCTCTGAGTCTTTTTTTCAATAATAAATAAATTGAAGGGCCTTTGAGATTGATCTTGAATATGTAGTTGTCGCCACGATCAATGATCTTGTTCTTGAGCTTTAGCTTGATTGCTTGAACTTGACCTTGATTTGTTCTTCGTTCTTGAGCTTGAACTTGAATTCTTGAACTTGAACTTGATTGCTTGGAGCTTGAAACTTGTGGAGGAATTTGCAGTGTTTGATCCACGAGCTCTCTCTTGCTTCTTGTTATAACTTGATGTTTTATACATCAATACCACACAAGAGGGGGGGGGGNTCAACGTTTTATAGAATCAGTAGTTGAGATGTTGTTGTATATTTAACAACCTCTTCATACATATTGTTTATATTGTTTTGTATATTTAACATTAATTCATGTCTTCTCTACCAAATGTCTTTTCTCGCAATTCTATTGTACACTTTCTCTAGGTCAATAAACACCGTATATGAATCTTCCTTCTTCTCATAGTAAATTTTCATTAATTTTCTTACAAAGAATATAACCTTCATTATAGCTCTTGAGCAAAAATACACTATCAATGTTTTTCAAAGTTTGTCATATAGCTCATAAATTTAATATTATGGTAGTTCGCATGCCTTTGAATATTTTCATTGTTCGTGTACATTCAAATCAAGATAGTCTTTCTCTACTCGTAGGACATATTAATCATTTTTTTATATATAACACTAATTAACCTGGTAAGTCATATTACTCCGACTTCCTTGAAAAAAACTATATTTATGATAAAGTATTCAAAAAGTAGAATAGAAAAAAAGTTATATCTGCATGCAATCTTTTCACGAGGTAAAGATTAAATTCTTTAAGATAATTAAATATTATTAAAAGGACAAAATGACTAATAAAACCTTCAATAATTGAATATTGTAGTTTCATATGTAATTGATGGAAAAATCCCCTCTGAGACGTGAGATTGTCAATTGAAAATTTGAAATACCAATTCTTGATTTCAGCAGCGTAAGCTGAAACGAGATAAACGCCATGGGACCTTAGTCCTCTTACCTTTTTATAAACAAATTCATTCTCTCGATCGCAGTTGCAGAACACAAGATGTTGGCCTCATATATAGTATTATTCATACTCGCCTCCCTAATTTTGGGGGAAACTCTTATGTTCTTCGGGATATGGTTCCACACCTCATTTCAAGAACCAATTATTTTGGGTTTGTCTCACCTTCACAAAGGAAAAGGCCCTTTGATTGTAAGAAGGATACGGATATTAATGCTCTTCGTTTTGGTGTACTGGGTATACAGCACTAGTGTCATATTTTATAGCCGCAGGATTTTTCATGGCCCCATCAAGTGGAGAGATGATGTTGCTCTCAATCTCCTAATTCTGCAAGCTTCTCTCCTGGGTAATGCTTTAATTTCTTGTTTTTTTTTTGTTCTCTTCAATATACTGAAAGCACAATCCTTGTTTAATATACTGCTCCATAGCGCACATAGAGTTGACGTCTTGATTAACAGCTTTTGGAATATATTGTTAAAGGCTTGCTTAAAGTGCGCTTAGGCCCTGAAGCTCGGTGAACCTCAGGTTGTGCGCTATGCCTTAATTGGCACTTGAGTGTAGGTGTCAAGGTGCTAAGGCATGTGCACCTTCACCGACGGGTGTATATTCGTGCAAGGAGAAGCGACATTTAGAGATCCCCTCTAGTTTTACAGAACCTCTAATATGTTTGTTTAAAAATAAGTTTTTAGTATTAGAATGAAATAATGGAGAGGATCGGTTATATAGAATTCATATAGCCAGCTCAACTTGTTTGGGTTGAGGCATATTTGAATGATTGACCCACAATGAATAAATTTGGGTGATGACTAGGGCTTGAGGAATCTTTGTTTTAAATTCTAGTACGAGTTATCAGCATGGAACAACTCTCGCGGTATTATCTAATAGAAGTATGCCTACCAAGGTGAAAGGTAAATTCCATTGAACAATTATAAGACCAACAATGTCATATGAGAGTGAACACTTCTGCAAGATGAGTATTGTAGACTAAGTTGCTCGGACTCTTCACTTTTGGTGCCGCACCCGTGTCGACACGACATAGGGGTGAGTGTGGGTGTGTGATCCGTACTGGATTTGATGAACCGATTTTGGCTACTTTGACCAAAATCGACGAAGAAATGCGGGACAGATTCAATAATTTCTGAAATCAAAATAAAAGTTAGGGTGAAATTGAAGAAAATGGAATACCTTGTATATAGAAATTTCTATGTCTGTCCTTTAATCCTTCACATATTCTCTTCTTGATAAATATTTTCTCCTTCATGGAGTAACTTGAATGTTTTCCATATAATGTCTCATAATTTAGACATTTTTATAGTTTTGTTTTAGATATTGAATTATTTTTAATCGAATCTTGCACCTGTATCTGTATCTGGATCCATACTCCTAATTCTTAAAATTTAGATCATGAAGGATCCCACCTCTAGATTCGCACCCGTTCCAAGCAACTTAGGTTGTAGAGATACAAATGCTAAAGATGGATATTCAGTCATACAAGATTAGATAAGATAAAAAATGATCACATTTGCAAAAAGGTGCAAATAACACATCGAGTATAAATGAGATAAAGTCGTTTAAGATGGTTTGGTCATGTCGACCTTCAAATCCGTTGGTCCGTAGGTATGAACATATGGTGCATGTAAGTGTTAAAAAGGAAACGAGATAGACCTAAAATCACTCTCGAAAATGTATAATTTATTGGAATACATGAAAACTTAGCGAAAAGTAGAGCTCAATAAAAGTTAAAAAATCAACATAAGCAATTTCAATTAGTTGGGGATATCTTTTAGTCATGTTATAGTACGTTTACTTTAGGTCCTATGCTTTCTAGGATCTTTTGCCCTATCATAGATACTTATTCTCCCTTTTTTATTTTTATTTTTAGTTTGTATATACTGGCTTTAGGTGAATTTAATTGGAGAAACATAGTCAGTGCGGATTCATATAGCCGATCCAACCTGTTTGGAACAGGCCTAGTAGTTGTAGGAGTAGTTTGCATCTTCTTCTCTTTTCTTTATTCTTTTGGGGTAAGGAAATTAGAAGCCAACTTTGATTTTTGTCCTTTGTATCAACATGGATTTCCTTATCCAAAAAAATAAATAAATTAAAGAGTCTATCTTTGAGCTTCTGTTTCATTTGTCTCCTCAGGCCTGGAAATGACCCTCAGCAGTCAATATGCTGCTTACTGAAATGCTCCCAACACATATGTTATCTTCTAAGAATGCACTTTGATGCCTTTTTTTTGACAATGATTGCACTATGATGTCTTTAATGCTACTACCATTATTCATGTTATCTTCCATGATCTTGTCGAGCTGTTAACTTTGGCTTTACCTGAGTTGCATCCACAATAATAAACATGATATTTCTGCTAATTCTTCTTTAGTAATTCATCCCAAACTTGTTCCATTTTCTCAAAGTGAACATTACTTGTTTAATATGATTTCAACGTTAGAAATTTTTATGCTGATTTTTAACTCCATATCAATTTATTATCACATAAACAAATAGATAGGGGTCCCTGCCAAAGGATAGTTGGTGTATTGTGATGAGCAACAAATATGGTCAATTATGCCTTTTTCTTAGCATTCAATTAGTTCCTACATTTTCTCCCCTTTCTCTTGTCTACCCTCTCCAGTACAATGACTTCCAAGTTTCAAATAGTAAGCATTTAATCTCTCTCTCCCCAGCCTGGTTGAACCATATATATTCCCAAGTACAGTAATCATATTGCTAGCTAGATGCTTTAAAGAAGAATTAGATTTGCTTTTCAAAAAAGAAATGATTAAACACATCCTGGTCAAAATGAAATTACGTAACACATTATTGTTCAATGCTAACTTTGCCTATCTGAGCTTTGCCAGATCATAGTTAGTCCCAGGCCCGCATAAAAGAGAGTTACAGTAGGCTGACCGTTGACAGCTAGCTCAAAAAATATTCTATATGTGAGTTCCCTGAATATTACCCGATTAGAGCGAAAAGTATGCAAATGATCCATATAACCACCCCGTATAATTTGTGATTGAAATGTAGTAGATTGATTCAAAGTGGCTTTTCGAGTTTTTAAGACAAAGAGAACTGTGAACCCCATGCTAAGACTTACTAGTTACTTTGTTGTGAATAAACCACCTAGTAGGAAAAAGAAATTGAAATAAAGTCTTCTATCAAACTGTATAATTGTATTTTTTCCCTCTTATGTTTCTTATGATGCTCATTCTTATTGAGATATCTGTTTTGCTTTTTTCCTTACTATTTTGATATTTACTGAACTGAAAAATAAAAAGCTACTCCTAAATAAATAGTCTTTGACTGATCATATGTCAACCGATTCTTGAGAAATTCTTTTAGTACGTTTTTAGTTTCAGTCTTATTCGTGAAGCATAAAATATGTAAAGATACATTTCTTGGAAATGGAAAAGCCTGTACTGAATTTCCTATGACTGTGATGTAGAAAAAGTAATATAGGAAATGGACTGGGCAGGTTGTTCTATGCTAATTCACTTGTGTAGACCGATGACAAGTCTCTATTAATATGTGTCGAAAAGGGAACCTGTGATGCAGCTAATAAGAATAAGAAAAAAACTAACATTGTCCTGTATAAGATGACACAAGTCTAGTGTGCATGTAAATACCAACAACAACAACAACAACAAAAAACCCAGTATAATCCCACAAGTGGGGTCTGAGGAGGGAAGACAGGTAGTTTCCGATAGACCCTCGGCTCAAGGACAAATAAAAAAAGGAAGTTGTGCATGTAAATACCATTAGGAAACAAAGGTTGTTCTTTGCTTAGATTAGTAAAAAAGGAAACATAAACATTAATGGGTGCCCATTTTAATGAGAAAACGTGAAAAGGGTTTGGGAATAAGTACTTGCAAGTGCAGCCCATTGCAAAAGTTTAATTCTGACCCATTTGTTGTCTGAGGAAAAACCCCTATCTGACAGGCCCAAAACCAAAAAAACCGAATTGATTAAACTGAAGTGAACATGAAAAAAATCGAACTGTACCAAAATTACTACAGTTCTGTTTTGGTTACTGAAATGACAAACCGAAAACGGAAAAAAACAAACAGAACTTTTGCTAAACTGAACCAAACCGACCGACACCCACCCCACTTTGAAGTGCATGGCTTCACCCATGAAGCAAACCCCTCGTTTCACATTGCTACTGCTTTAAACAACGAAGCTATGGCTTATAACAATGCTGTCGGCAAAGCTCTCAACAACTATCTTCTGTTCTTGCTATATTACACTTTCTTCCATCTGACTTTATCAAGCTCCTCACCAGGAACCTCAAAATATTTGGGAGCATATCGTTCTACTAGTGAAATGCCACTAAATTTATTATTGACAAGTTACAATCATATTAACTACCTGCAGTGGCTGTTTGACTTGACGAGTAAGCATATGAAATGTCCAGACGAGATGTGTGTGTTTCATCTGAACTACTACTAATCTACTATTCACAAGCATTTGGAAATAGTGTTTAGCTTTTCATCCCTTTTGTTACTAGGCCTCTTCCTCCAATGGATGGTTTCCTATTTCTTGTGTTTCTCCAATGTCTTATGGGATGGGAGCATACATTGCGAGTACTTTAACTACTAATTGTAACTTTTATGCTTTCTTCTGCTGCTCCTAACCATCACAGATGGTATTTATATATGGTTCTGTTAATTCACTGTTCATCAGATCCCTAAATAAGTCCAAGAAAGGCTAACACATTTTTTTTTTTTTTTTTAATGAAGAGTATTGACTCCATTTATACTGATATGAGTTACTAAATTGAGTTTGAAGCTTATAGGTGGCTTCTCGTTCTCCTGTATTGCACATACAGAGATATTGACCCATTAATCCTTAAGATCTTTTGATTAACCAAGACAAAAGGGTAAGTGCTTCGTCCCTCATAGGTAATACTGAAGGTGGAGTTTGCCAATAGGAGTAACATATATCTAGGTTATGCCGATGCATATGCTTGGACAACTGATTTATGTCAGATGTGTTTTGCAAATTTCTTGGTTTTAAGTTTTAACACTAAACCTGTGATTTGCAGGATTTTTGCTATTTGCCTGGATGGTGTTGGACAAATTGTACCCTGTAATAATGGAGCATCATTCTGTTAGGAAGATTATCAAGGCTGAAGAAATACTTCTTCAGGAAAGAAAATTGCTTATGGAGGATCAAGGTAGAGTTTTACAGGGCAAGATTGCCGAATTGAGAGCTAAAATGAAGAAGCTGGAAACGGATTGTAAGATGAAAGCTACTAAGGCTCAGGCTGCAGGAGCTATTGTTTTGAAATTAAAAAACCAGTTCGAAGAACTCCATCTTAAATATGATCGATTGCTTGAATACAATCAGACACTTCGAAACCAGTTGCGGTCAATAAGCCACGAGGTCCAGATTATTGACGAGTCAGATGGATGGTCTAATTTGAAAATTAAGCTGGATCACCCAACACTTGAAAATAATGGACGAAATGTTGATTCTGAGAATGTAATGGAGGCAACAACAAAATGCGGTGAGTACCTTGTCTCTGCCATCCAGTCATCGTCCTCACCCAGACATCGCAGGCCAATTTATCAGTGTTGAGGACAAATAACCAACTTGCTTCCTTTGAAGGATGCTTGTTTGTGTAAGTAAAACTTTTGTAAATTCTCAAAGAGAACTGATGGCAGAATGTTGTACATGCATAGCCTTAAGCTTTATTTTCTTTCCCTTTTTTTTCTTCCTTTTTGTGTTGGCTACTTCAAAGGAGAATAAAATAGTGGAAGTCGCAATCTTACCTTTTTTTAGTGTTGCCGAATTAAACGAAGATTTAAGAATATCATGTTGCTTCCTTTTGTATGGAGTCATTTTTTATTTCCCCATGACATAAAACTCACTTAAGCAGTCCTTCATTTTGCTTCTTACCCACATTCATATGCGCACTACTGAACTTGGCCAGCTTAAAGAATCAAGCATCACACTTATTGATCAGGTGGGGCAAATAGCACTGGAAGTCCCAACAATAACAGGCCTTACATGGGAGGAAATATTATTAAGCTAGGCGGCTAGTCCGTTGATGCTCTTCCTACATATATGTCTTTATTCCCTATCCCACCAAAGAAGAGAGGAGAATGGATTGCTTTAAGGAGAAACTTTCTATAGCAAGGCAACAAAGAAAAAAGAGGGTACCATTTAGTTAAATGGAAGACTGTTACTCTTAGCAAGAAACATGGAGGTTTGAGAATAAAAAACTTGAGGAAATATAACCAAAGACATCTTATCAAATGGCCGTGGAGATATACTAACGAAGAACATTCATTATGGAGGATGGTAAATAAAGACAAACATGGGGAGGAGGGGCCTTAGAAAACAAAGAAAGTAACCTCTCCATACGGGTTAAGCGTTTGGAAGGCAATTGAGCTCTTTGGCAAATTTTCAGCAACAAAATCAGCTTTAGAGTGGGGAATAGGCAGAACACCTCTTTTTGGGAAGACAACTGATTGGCGCATGAGCCTTTGAAGACAATGTATCCTGATATTTTTTCGATAAATCAGCAGCAAAAGGCCACTATCTACGATGTTTGGTCAGCTCAATGATGGAATCTCACTTTCCTTGAGGCAAAATACTGTGCTAGAGCTCACCCAACCACTAAAGTTTGGGTCTCAAGTGATTCCCATGCGTGGAAGCATATTACTCTTGTTAGGAAGCAAGTGAGGCAAAATCTTGTTTGGAAAATAAATGCAGGTACTTGCAACTTCTGGCTCGATGATTGGACAATTTGGAATAGATGAAGTTGTTGCAAGTTTAGAGACAAAATAGGGGTTGTTTATATTCACATGGAGCAGCAAATCCCCTGGAGCATATCCTAACTATAAACTGAATTGGCCTTGGGTGATGCTTTGTGAAGAGGTGGAAAGAATGAAACATATTGTGAGATATTGGCAAGTAACATGGATGAAACCATCATGGGATATGATTAAGGCAAATACAGATGGGATCTTTTTGGCAGACGGCGCAGATATTAGAGGGGTAATAAGAGCTGCACATGGAGATCTCATCATGGCCTTCTCCACACCAATCCACTGTAGAAGCAACAACGAAGCAGAGGCAATAGCAGCCAAGTTTGGTGGAGAGTAGTGCATTCAACAGGGATATACCAAATTCTGCTTAGAGCTTGACTCTCTTATAGTGACCAATATGTTAAAAGAGAGGAACACCAACTATCTGATCCTCTTGTCAAGAAGCGGCAAACAGTGGCAATAGCTCATATTGGTACACATTCCAGCAGTTTCCTACAGAAGCTAAGGGACCATTTTTTACTTAGATAAATGGCAGTTGCCTAGCATAAGAAGTAGATTTGACAAATCCAAACTTTTTGTAAATTAAGGTATTTTCTTTCCTCATGGAAGAGACGCTGTGTATGATTAGCTCTTTCATGCGTTTTTTGAAGGCTGTTGCAGCTACAGTCTTGTGTATATGGAAGGTCAGTTATATGCTCCCACCCCCCTGCCATCTTTACCTTCTATATACATGGTAGGGGTCAAGCCAAAGCCCCCAACACCTCAGGATCCTCTCCCTGGCTGATGGCTTTTAACCAAAAAAAAACTGAAGGGCCTTTAAACTTTGCTTAGTTTGTATCTGTTTTCTGCACAAATGATCCAATAATAGAAGGCTTTGATGAAAGCTAAGCTAAGGTTATAAGGGCAATGGCAAAGCCAGAAATTTCCTCAAGGGTGTTCAAATTTGAAAAAAGTAAAAAAAAAATTCCCGACAAAGAGTGTTCAATATATATAATGTACCTCTAAAATATGATATTTTACATATATACGCAGTATAATTTGACGACAAAGGTTGGTCAACTGACCACCCTTACCAATGTGTAGCTTCGCGAGCGTATGTGACTTCAGCTTTGAAGGGTACCATTGCTCTTTTTTGTTATTGTTTCAATTTTATCGGATGTTCCCAGAAGTATCTTAACCTTATTACTTAGTTCGCGCAAGTAAACTACCTCTGTGGCATCCCTTGGATTTTTTTTATTTTTACTTGTCTCGTGAGTAGGTTGAGAAAGCACTAGCCCAGCAAAAGCATCATGTGCAGTTGTATACCTTCTGGCAGAAGTGAATCCTACTTCCAAAAATCTGCTCTTCAGGATCGTCATATGTCAACTGTGACATGCTTATATTGTGACCTTGCAGTGGTAGCTGAAAAAGATTACGCATGGGAAATCTCGTTAGGTTGGATTTTTGTCATTTCCTTTCAATTAAGGCCTTTTTCTTCCTTGGCATGACCATGGAAGTGTTGGGAAAAAAAGAATTAATTTGATAACATCTATTATTGATTATTTGTTTCATCAGTTTCGGCTTCCATCTGACTTAAAGTTTCTCTAAACCCTGTTTAAATGGTTAAAACTTTTTGCAATAGAAGGGAAATGACAGGTCATCATCCCTCGTGGGATTTATGAAGCATGTCCCATGCTTTGATTTACCAATATTCTTATGGCTGTTTAGCGGACCATCTCTGTTTTGGATCTCTTTTCAAGCATTTACTTAACAAATCCCTTGCTTGTGAGGAGAGAAATTCTGGAATTTCTGGTTTTTGGCCAGAAAATGCAATATGGTAAAGCAATGAAGCTGGATTGCTAACTGTTGTCCATGGTGAGGCACCAGTGGCCATTTCAATAATAGTGCATCCTAATGCCCATATATCAGCTGCAAAACCTTGTTCTTCCCCTCGAGCTACTTCTGGTGCCATGAACATAGGCGTGCCACCCTTCCATTTAGCCTGATCCATTGGCCTAGCACAACCAAAATCTGCAATTTTGGCACCAGTTTTAGATAACAGAATGTTGCGTCCCTTAATGTCGCAATGCACGAGCCCTTTAGAATGTAGGTAGTCTAATCCTTGAATAATTTGTTTCGTGTAATATCCGATCAGCTGCTCGTTGAGCCGGCCTCCCTGTCTCCGAATCTCATCACTCAGTGTTCCATCGGGCATGTAATCCAACATAAGATTGAACATGTCCTTGTTGTTCTCTCTTGTTACATCGTACCCCTTGTAGCCAACTATATAAGGGGAGTTCAAAGTCGACAAAATTTTCTGCTCCTTTTGAAGAAACTCTGACTGTGACAGCTCCACGGATTTGACAGCAAAAATCTCGCCAGAGCAGCGTGACATGGCGGTCGAGACGGCAGCAGAGGAGCCGTAGCCTATAATGTGGCCTCTGGTCCAGTCCATTTTGGAGAAGAATTTGGTAGGATCTAGTTAGGAAAGTGTAACAAGTTTAGGACATGTTCAGTGACAAAGAGGTTTATATAACAAAGGGGCTCCCCTTTTTTCTCTTAAAAGACTTGGAAAAGTTGCTTGTGGCCTTTAGACAACTTTAGGTACGCCGGAGGACAGCAATGACTTGGCTTATTAGATTGCTGCCACGTGGCAAGTGTTGTAATGAGGAAGTGATAATGAGTAATTAGATTACAACTCCCCTTTCCATTTAAATAAGGTAGCTTGAGTCGGCACAAAGTTAATTTGTGATCTTAAACGCTTAAGGGGTAAAAGTTTTGTGGAGCCATGATATTTGTGTAATTATAAAATTTTCTCATTAAGGATAAAATGACAATATAAAAATATATTACTCTTTTTGAAACAAACTAACAAGCAAAGTGTATCATCTAAATTAAAACGAAGGGAGTATCAATTATGCTTTGAGAACAAGAAGGAGCCCTCGACTTGCAATGACTAAAAACCTTGAATTACACAAGCAAAAAGAGAGAGAATTAAATAATCAAAGATGTTTCATCATGAGGCTATTTAGACCAAAAATCAATTAAGAAAAGATTTAGTTGGTAAATTTAGTGAAGTGGAGATGAAGGCATTGAAATTCAATGGAGGGGATTAATCAACTGCTGATTATGGATCCATGAATACCTTGAAAACACCTTCTAGAACCAATGTTGGAAATTGCATTTCATCATGGCAAAGAATGTTTTTGGAAAAACTTGAGGTATAAACCATTTCAAAATAGTGACAAAAGGGGGCTGTTAGTAGTGGTCCGTAACTTGTAAATCAAGACTCTCAAAATCCTCCAATGTGGCAAAGTGTTCTCTCATTGCAATATATATATATATGTATGCAGTAATGATGGCGTTAAACAGTTTCAGTATCGTTGCATTTCTTCTCTTTTCCAACTTTTTAACAATGGAATTTACCTAACTTAACTCTAAATGCACGTACCAAACCAAGTGTACCCAAATTTCACCCGAATATAAATAACTCTTTGCATTAATTCCTACCTATTAATTGTGCTTGCAGTGGACTGCCAGGCAGTCATCAGTTGCATTTCTAATAAATTTAGCATTAACCAGAAGAATAATGAATTTACAAAAGATATTGAATTGTCAAGTGTAATAAACTGTATCTTTCAATTGGATGTGATTCTTCATCTTTTTCAAGTAATCGATCTATAAACAAAAAATGCTAATTAGATAACAAACTGGATTATTGACTTTAAACTCGTCATATAATAGTTTGAATTGAATTATTCCATCAAGAACAGTTGGATTTCATTTCAAGGAAGAGGAAAACGGACAGAAAGTTATAAAATGCCAAAGGGTGTGAACGAAAAAATTAAATTCGGTGAAAAGAAAGAAATTGATTGTTTTAAATGAATTACTTAAATAATGCAATATGGGAGGGTTTAGTTTCAAACTAAAAACCAAAAATTAAAAGATTTCCTAATTAATTAGCCTTAAGTCTTCTCAAAAGTTGGGGGAAATAAAGATACATCACTAAATTAACAAGCATAAATTATACTATTAAGTTAATTTTACTCCATCGTTTCCATGCCACCAATATATGAAGGCGTGGCTTGTACGTTAGCTCTCCCACCTCAAGTCATGCCAAAGAGTTTTTACATAGATAGCCCTTAAAGTTTGTCAACAACCATCAATTAAACACCTTAATTTATTAAATGACGAACTTAACACCCTTGATTATTAGGATTGTGTTTCGTAAACACACTCATCTAACCTGGTATCTACGTCTTATATTTGAGTGCTTAATAGCCTCCCTTTTTTCCCCACATTAATTACTTGATAGCCTTAAACAAGCTTTTTCGTTTTCTTTTACAAATAACTTAAATGTTTTATGTGGACCCCCTTATCAATATAACTACTTTAGTTTAATCGATAATCAAAAGTAATTAAGTCTTTTCTTACCTTTTCCCCTTTAATAAGAGAAGAAATCACGAAATGTTATTTAAATATCTGCAATGTGTCCTCCCCACGAAATCATGAACATTACGTTTTATTTTCTTAATTTAGTCAAAAGAAGATTAAGAGTTTGGCTTATATGTCAATCACAAGTGGCACTAGCAGTGGTACTATAATTAGAGTAGTACTATATGTTTAGACAACTAACATTTCCTTTACAAAGAACAATTCAAAAAGACTCCTATTCTATCCGTTGACAATTCCAAATCATGCACTGTCCAATTATATCATTAGATTAAGATTTTGTTGACAACTAAAAGTATTGGAGTAATAACTATTTATCACAGGACTAATATAATTTGGCTTTGAAGAAATATCTAAATGTCCAAGTAGTTGAGTGTTTCAAAGTTATTATTATCCAATGTAGTAATTAAATACCATTATCAGATGCTTTTGCTTACTATATTGATTCGTTTCACATTAAATACCATAAATCTATAACCATCTGAAAAATAAACAATTAAAGTTGACTTCCAATCTTCTATTGTTATCAGTTTTGAACAAAAGCGAGAACGATGAACCGCAATAGATTACGAAACTTTGGCCACAAGCAAGGCACGTGGGAATATTTTCTCTCGTTTTCTAGTTCACTTAGGAACATGGAATAAATAATTTTGCAGTGGGTGGAAGTGGCGTAGGCGTGGGGGAGAGAAATGGAACGTGGAGTTCTATTTATTTATTTACTTGCTTTTTTATAACCCTATGTTGAGAGAAGAATGAGAGCTGGAGCGCGAAGAAGAGCTAGAGAGAAAGTCCGTTGTGAGAGTAACTGTCTCAGATATTTTTTTATAATTGAATAAAAAAGAAATCAACTATACAATTTATATTATTTTCTAATTCACTAACTTAACCCAATATTAACTTGTGTCCAACTAACTAACTATAGTTACAACTAATGTACCTCATTATATCCACAATGTACCACTACTACTAAAACTTAACATTTCTACACGCTCATTCAAGTTGGGTGATGAAATACATTGATCATCCTCATTTGCACACCATATCATTATGTAGTTGCTTCCCAAGGCCTTTAGTCAATATGTCTGCCACTTGATTTTTGCTACATACATGTTCTGTCTTGATCAACCCACTTCGTATCCTTTCTCGTATAAAATGACAATCTATCTCTATGTGTTTAGTGCACTCATGATACATGTGATATGAAGCTATTTGCAAAGCTGCCTTGCTATCGCAAAATAACTCCAGGGGTAGTTCAATCTTCATTCCTAACTCCTGCAACAGTCCCTGTAGCCAAACAAGTTCTGCCAGTTGCCATACTCTTGTACTCAGCTTCAACCGAACTCCTTGACACTGTACTCTGTTTTTTGATTTCCAGGAGGTTAGTGATTCCATCAGCTTGATACAATACACTGTCAATGACTTTTGGGACACCACACACGATGCCCAGTCTGCTCATAAAAGGCAGTGATTCTTCCAGATTTTCTGCCACTCATTAGTAACCGCAATCCTGGTTGGTCTTATATATATATATATATATATATATATATATATATATATATATATAACCACCCTTAAAACTGCTTCATAAGGAAACTTTGTTGGAGCACGCATGTACTGACTCAATGTTTGGATTGCAAAAGAAATATCTAGTCTAGTGATAGCCAGACATAATAAGCTTCCAACAATCTTTGATATGGTCTTCTATCTTCTAATTCTGGACTTGTACCTTTATCACATTCAAACAACTTGTCATACTCAAGGCTGGTGAACTTTTGATTTTGTTCTAGAGGTATTGCAAGTGGCTTTGCTCCCCCTAGACCACATTCTGAGATCAATTCTAAGGCATACATTCTCTAATCATAAGTATACCCTTAGACGATCTTGCAAATTCAATCCTAGGAAATATCTCAATTCCCCTAAGTCTTTCATTTTAAAGTTGTTGTTCAGGATATCCTTAGCTTCTTCTATCAGTTTAGTGTCATTCCCTGTGATTAACAAATCATCCACATAAACTAGAATGATTACAAGATTGGCATCTCGGCCTTTTGTGAATAAAGAATAGTCCAGCTCACTCTGTGTGAATCCTGATTGTATCAAAGCTGTAGTAAGTTTTAAGTTCCATTGCCTGCTAGCTTGTTTCAGTCCATACAAGGATTTGAGGATCCTGCTCACTTTGTTCTCCCCCTGGCCACCAAATCCTTGAGGTAGGGACATATATACCTCTTCAAACAAGTCCTCATGTAGGAAGACATTATTGTCACGACCCCAAATCCTAGGCCGGCCGTGATGGCGCCTATCATGATACTAGGCTAGCCAATCTACCGCGAAATAATATAAAGACTTTTCATTAATTTCAAAACTATTCGATATTCCATGAAATTCTTCCGGTTTAACAATTTAAAACAACAAGACGAATAAAAGAGTTTAGACACTGCCCTAAAATTCTAGAGTCAACCGTCATGAGCATCTATGAATAGTACAAAGTAATTCTATTTCCATGCTACATCCAGTCTAGGAATAGAAAGTAAATAACAAGATAAGAAGGGAGGAAGGGTATGCTGTAGACGCCGAACAACTACCTCAAAATCCCAACTCCAACTCCAAGAGACAACGGAAGAAGCTAGCGCTCAGACCCAACACATGAATCTGCACACAGAGGCATGGAGTAATGTGAGTACGCCAACTCAGTAGTAATGAAAGTAAATAATGTCTAAGGATATGAAACAAGTAAAAACAGTCATCAAGGCACAGTAATCGAAGCCTTTCTTTAAGATAACACAGTACGATGCCTTGTAACATTTTAAGTTCAAGTTCAGTAAAATATCATTTGAAAGGGTGCCTTTTCACAAGTTCCATAAAAATCAAAGCAATTCAGTATATAAAATTGACAAAGTTCATGAATAGTCCTTCAATTGAAAACATGTATCATAAATTGCGCTCGGTGTATCATCACTCAGCATCAGACACTCAGCATACCTCACAATCACTCAGTATCATCCCCTCGGTCTACCTCACAATCACTCATGCCTCCCAAGTCACTCGTCACTCAGCACTCGCACTCGGTAGGTACCTGCGATCACTAGGGGTGTACAGACTCCGGAGGGGCTCCTACAGCCCAAGCGCTAAAATCAAGCCATCTCGTGGCATAATCACTCAGGTTCTCAGCCTCTCACATATCATAAACAGTGTAGCCTTCTGCGGCGTGCAACCCGATCCCACAATATCCTCACAACGTAGGCCCTCGGCCTCACTCAGTCAGAAATCTCTCAAAAAGCCACTTGGGCTAACAATAAAACGGGGTTCTCGACCCAAAATATCTTTTTATATCATAAAATAGTGTAAATAAAATTGAGCTTCGAAATCAGTTAAACAATATATGACTGAGTGTAAAGCATGAGTCAACACGGTGAGGAATAGCAGTAAACAGCCCCCAAGGGGTCTAAAAAGGCCGGCACAAGGCCCCAAATATGGCGTTCAACCCAAAATATAGTAATAGTCTCAAAACATGAATATCATAAGAATTAGAATCAAATACGCAACTTAATAGTTGCCACGGGACGGACCAAGTCACAATCCCCCAACAGTGCGCGCCACACACTCGCCATCTAGCATGTGAGCCACTCCAAAAGAGTGATAAAATGTTAAGTATGGGGTTTCATACCCTCATGACAAGATTTACAGTCATTACTTACATCAAATCGTCCCGAATACTAATCGGCGGTGCTCTTGCCTCTCGAATCGGCCCCAATTGCTCCGAATCTAACCAAAACCAGATTATTATCATCAATATAGGCTAGGGAGACGAAATCCATTCGAAAATTATAAAAATTAAGCACAAATCCCGAAATTGGCCAAACCCGAGCCCCCGACCACGTCTCGGAATTCGATAAAAATCACAAAATTGGAATCTTTATCCTCCCACGAGTCTATACATACCAAGAACATCAAAATCGGACCTCAAATGGCCCCTCGAATCCTCACTCAAAGGTCTCCAAATCATAAGCCCTAATTCTCCAATTTTTGGGTTTAAATCCCACTAATTTCAGGTCTAATTACTTAGAAATCAACATAGAATCGAGTATTAAGTTCAAAAATCTTGCCTCCAAGTGTTTCCCTTTGATTATCTCTTCAATCCCTCTCAAAAAGCTTCAAAACCGCTAAAATAGTGTGAGAAATGGGCCAAAATTCACGAAGATGACTTTTTATACTTTCTGCCTAGGAGCCCTTTACTTCAGCGTGTTCGAAACACCCAAAACAATGCCGAAATACCAAATTCACCTCGGATTCAAGCCTATGAACTTAGAAACTTTTAAATTTCTCCAAAGATGTCGAAACCACCAAAAACCCGTCCGAATGACCTACAAATTTGCACACACATAAAAAATGAAGCTACGAATCTGTTCCAACTTTCGGAATACAATTCCGACCCCGATAGCTAATTTTTCACTGCCGACCGGAAATTGCCAAAAAAATCATTTTCGCCAATTCAAGCCTAATTCTACTCCAGACCTCAAAACCACATTTCGAACACACCCCTAAGTCCCAAATCACCTAATGAAGCTATCCGAGCCATAAAATCCACACTCCGAGGTTGTTTACCTAATAGTCAACTCCCGGTTGACTTTTCTAACCATAAGGGAAATTTAAGAGACTAAGTGTCTCATTTCTCACCACGACCACTCAGAACCCGAACCAACCGACTCAACACAACTTAAATAGGTTATACAACATGTGATAAAGTAGAAACAGGGGAAACGAGGCTAATCTCACGGAACGACCGGCCAGGTCGTTATATTCTCCCCCCCCTTAAACAAACGTTCATCCTCGAACGAGTCTAGAAACATGCCTGGAGTCTCAAATAAGTGAGGATATCTGCTCCGCATCTCCCGCTCGGTCTCCCAGGTGGATTCCTCCACCGACTGTCCTCTCCACTGCACCTTCACTGAATCTATATCCTTAGACCTTAACCTTCTGACCTGACGACCCAAAATAACCACTGGCTCCACTTCATAAGATATATCACCCTCAAGATGAACCGTGCTGAAGTCCAAAACATGAGACGGGTCACCAACATACTTCCGGAGCATGGAAACATGAAATACCGAATGAACACTCGATAAGCTGGGTGGAAAAACAAGTCTATAAGCCACCTCCCCAACCCTCTGTAGCACCTCAAAAGGCCCAATGAACCGGGGACTCAACTTTCCTCTCTTCCTGAACCGCATAACACCCTTCATAGGAGACACCTTCAGCAACACCTTCTCCCCAACCATGAAAGACACATCCTGGACCTTCTGGCCCGCATAACTCTTCTGCCTAGACTGCGCCGTGCGAAGTCGCTCCTGAATCAACTTCACCTTATCCAACACATCCTGCACCAAGTCTGTGCGCAATAGCCTAGCCTCACCCAGCACAAACCAACCAACCAGAGATCTACACCTCCTACCATATAAAGCCTCATACGGAGCCATCTGGATACTCGACTGGTAACTGTTGTTATATGCAAACTCCGCGAGTGGAAAAAGCTGGTCCCATGAACCCCCGAAATCAATGACACAAACTCCGTGCTCAACTCAACCTGAGTACCCAAATCTCTCTGCACGACCCTCCAGAACTGATATGTGAACTGAGTACCTCGGTCAGAAATGATAGAAACTGGAACACCATGCGATCGGACAATCTCCCTGATATAAATCTCAGCTAACCGCTCCGAAGAATAAGTAGTACCAACAGGAATGAAGTGCGTAGACTTGGTCAGCCGATCCACAATAACCCATATAACATCGAACCTCATCGAAGTCCGTGGGAGCCCAACTACAAAGTCCATGGTGATCCGCTCCCACTTCCACTCTGGAATATCCAACCTCTGATGGAATCCCCTGGGCTTCTGGTGCTCATACTTGACCTGCTGACAGTTGAGACACCGAGCTACAAACTCAACGATATCCTTCTTCATCCGCCTCTACCAATAATGTTGTCTCAGATCCTGATACATCTTCGCGGCACCCGGATGGATGGAGTACCGCGAGCTGTGGGTTCTGCTAGAATCAACTCTCGAAGCCCATCCACATTGGGCACACATATACGACCCTGCATCCTCATAACACCATCCTCACCAATAACCACATCCCTAGCATCACCTCAATGGACCCTATCTTGAAGAACAAGCAAGTGTGGGTCATCATACTGGCGCTCTCTAATATGGTCATAAAGAGAAGACCTGGAGGCTACACGAGCCAATACCCGACGGGGCTATGATAGATCCAATCTCACCAAATGACCCGCTAAGGCCTGAACATCAAGTGCTAATGGTCTCTCTGCTGCTGGGAGATATGCTAGACTCCCCAAACTCTCTGCTCTGCGACTCAAAGCATCAGCCACTACATTGGCCTTTCCCGGATGGTATAGAATAGTGATATCATAGTACTTGGGAATCTCCAACCATCTCCTCTGATGAAAATTTAAATCCTTCTGCTTAAACAGATGCTACAGACTACGGTGATCCGTGAAAACCTCACAATGTACCTCATACAAATAATGACGCCAAATCTTCAAGGCGTGAACAAAGGCTACTAGCTCGAGATCATGTACGAGATAATTCTTCTCATGAGTCTTCAACTGGCGCGAGGTGTAGGAAATCACCCTACCGTCCCGCATCAAAACACAACCAATGCCTATCCTCGAGGCATCACAATACACGGTGTAAGAACCTGAAGCTGATGGCAATACTAACACTGGAGGTCAATGCAGTCTTGAGCTTCTGAAAGCTCTCCTCACACTCATCCGAGCACCTGAACGGAGCACCCTTCTGGTTCAATTTGGTCAAGGGCGAAGCAATAGAAGAAAATCCCTCCACAAAGCAACGGTAATACCCCGCCAAACCAAGGAAACTCCTAATCTCTGTAGCCGAGGACGGTCTAGGCCAACTATGCACCCCCTCTATCTTCTTTGTATCAACCTGAATACCATCACTGGACACCACGTGCCCCAAGAAAGATACTAAGCCAAGCCAAAACTCACACTTGGAGAACTTTTCATAAAGCTTCTCCTCCCTCAGTCTCTGTAAAACAACTCTCAGATGCTGAGCATGCTCCTCCTAGCTACGAGAATATACCAGGATGTCTTCAATGAAAACAATAACAAAGGAATCCAATTATGGCTGGAACACGTTGTTCATCAAATGCATGAACGCTGCTGGGGCATTGGTCATCCCAAAAGACATCACCATAAACTCGTAATGACCATAACGAGTCCTGAAAGCCGTCTTGGGAATATAAGAATCCCGAATCTCCAGCTGATGATACCCAGATCTCAAGTTAATCTTAGAGAACACTCTGGCTCCCTGAAGCTGGTCAAACAAATCATTAATGCGAGGCAAAGGATACTTATTCTTGACTGTAACCTTTTTCAATTTCCTGTAGTCAATACACATTCTCATGGAACCATCTTTCTTCTTCACAAATAACACCGGTGCACCCCAAGGTGACACACTAGGCCGAATGAACCCCTTATCTAGGAGTTCCTGAAGCTGCTCTTTTAATTCCTTCAACTCCGCTGGTGCCATACGATAAGGTGGAATAGAAATAAGATGAGTTCCTGACACTAGATCAATACCGAAATCAATATCCATGTCAGGTGGCATGCCTGGCAGGTCTGCAGGAAACACGTCCAGAAAATCACGGACCATAGGAATAGAATCAATAGTGGGAGTCTCAACACTGACATCCCTCACAACGGCCAAATAAGATAAACACCCCTTTTCTACCATACGCTAGGCCTTCAAGTAAGAAATCACCCTACTAGGCACATACTCAGTAGAACCTCTCCACTCGACTCTCGAAAATCCTGGCATCGCTAAGGTCACGGTCTTAGCGTGACAATCAAGAACAACATGACACAGAGAAGCCAATACATGCCTAATATCACATCAAAATCAACCATGCTAAGCAACAACATGTACACTCGGGTCTCCAGACCCCCAATATATATCACACACAATCGATACACACGGTCTACAATAATAGTACCGCCGACCGGAGTTGACACATGAACAGATGTAGCTAAAGACTCACAGGGCATGTCTAGAAAATGGGTAAAATATGATAAAACATAGGAATACATGGAACTGGGATCAAATAAGACCAAAACATCTCAGTGACAGACTAAGACAATACCTGTGATCACTACATCTGAGGCCATAACATCTGGCCTGGCTCAAAGTGCATAAATACGAGCCTGACATCCACCTGCTCGACCTCCCCCTCTAGGGAGACCTCTAGATGTCTGACCCCCACCCCTAGATGCTTGGGCGGGTGGTGAAGTGACTGGAGATGAAGTCGAGGGTTGGCCCATCTGCTGAGATGAACCACCATGACAACGAGGACACTATCTCCACACATGCCCAAACTCTCCACACTCGAAACAACTCCCTGGAGCTGGAGACGGGACTAAAGGGAACCCCTATCACTATGATAACCATTAGAAGAACCATGCATAGAAGAACCCTGAGCCGATGGTGCTCGAGATGAACTCTGGGCTGGAAGAGAACTGAATGAAGAATGACTCAGATGAGAACTGCGGGGACCATGCCCCGATGATGCACCATTATAGGCTGGGCGAACTGGCCGAGGAGGCCTAAATGAGTGGCATCTACCATGCTGATACTGCCCTCTGGAAGAAGCACCGCTGAAACTACCAGATCCACGAGGCCTCTAGGCCTCCCTCTCATCCCGCTCCTGCCGGCGAACTGCCTCAATATCCTGGGCAATGTGCACAACCTGCTCAAAAGTGGCACCCGATACCCTCTCTCTAGTCATCAAAATACAAAGCTGATAAGTGAGGCCATCAACGAATCTCCTTATCCTCTCTCTCTCAGTAGGGACCAACTCTGAAGCATCACTACAAAAAAGGGTCTAATTGTGGCGGTTTAATAGCGGGGGTCAGCTCCAACCCCCACAAATTTCATTAAATAACGGGGGTTTACTTAACTGACACAATATAAGAAAATACCGGCGGTTGAAAACCTACGCTATCTGCAAAAAAACAGCGCGCTAATATTTCCCACGCTATTTTTTGCTTCGTTCAATTTTTTCTCAAAACCTCCGCCCACTTCTCAAAATCTCAAAAAGCTCCGCCACTTCTCAAACACTCGAAACCTCCGCAACGCTAAAACACTCAAGGTAAAAGTCTCAATTTTGAGAGATTAACTCAAATTTCATGATTCTTTCTACTTTAATTTTCTTAGAATTGAAAGTTTGTGTAAATTTTTTTTTCTGTTTGCAAGATTTAACATAAATCCTCATTTCCCCCTTTTTTTTCTTTGATTTTCCTCATGTTTTCCCTCTATAGCAGTGACAAAGACATCTCAATCACTCACTCGGGCATAGTAATCAACAAATATCTTCAATACAGTAAGTTCTTCTACCCTATTTTTGGTTTAGTACAATGTTATTTCTACAAATGGATCTTTCATCTTCCCCATTGGGATTTGTGGTTGATTTTGGCCAAGGAAATTGAATTTGATGTGTTTTTGGGGATTTTGAGTTTAACCCTTTTTGGGTTTTCAGTTAATGTGTGGAAAAGAGGGGTTTCAGATTGGGCATTAGGGTTCTGTTGTTATGCGGCATTGTTAGATATTTTTGTTGAGTGAAGATTGCCAGAAGAAGGAAAAGGTGACTGTTTAAACCCAAAATTTACAGGAAAATGGAGTTTTAATACATGATAGTTTTGTGTTCTTTTATAGGAATTTTATTTATTTATCGTTTCTTTGTTGTAATATAGATTTTGTTATAGAAACCACGATTACTGCTCATTAACCATAATAATAATTATATCCAGAGGCGGAGCTGTTATATAAAAGAAATTGCTAGAGAAATTCATTAACTTTTGTATGTTTTCTATTGCATGTGGCTTTAATTTTATTTTTGCTATTTTTTGGATACTTTAGCCGGCACCGACAGTTTACCCTGCATCACAACCATCTTGGTCAGTTCACTCAACTTCAACAAATTAGGACTCATCACATCCAGGTCCAACAGTTCAGGCCTCATCTAGAAAGTGTTTAGGGAGCCATGGACTGTAGAAGCAATAAGTAAATACTTTTGACTATTAGTACATATTCGTAATCCCTTCTAAGTCCCTTCAAGTTGAGGCAACAGTCATTGAACTGACAAAATCATTAATCCTCTGCATAGCGAGGTCAAGAGTTTCTTCGGACATATTTGCAAAACAAATTCTAAACCAAGAATATGCAGTAAACATTGTATGAACCATTATATGTTGTGTGTAAATAGTATCCATTATCAGTAAACATTGTATGAACCATTATCTTATACAAGAATATGCACCTTTTCTAATAGTAGTTGTTTAGATAGAAGCACTTGTTCTGTAAGTTCCTGTGTTAATTTGTGTATAATACCTTTTGAACTTTGTCATCCAGTTTACAAGTCATAACTAATTTTCTCTCCACTTAAGGTTTGTTTTATATGATTCTTGTACTTTTTGTTCCTTCTATGTGCTAAATAGTCAAGTTTTTATTTTTGAATTCAGCTGATCTCTTTTGTTATACAGATTCAGAACAAAATATCAAGAAACTCAAAGTGAAATTTAACGAAGTGCTAAATTTAACGTGTGAAGAATGTATCGTGGTTGATTTTGATTACCTCGATGAACCATTTGGAGATGCACGCGGCCTTCTTTCAGGCTTTTGTGAAATTTTAGCATGTGACTGCGCTTTATTTCCTATCCATTGTGAGAAATGGTCTATTTTACCTATCTCAAATTTCAATCGCGTCTTCGATCAAATTATAAAGGTATAAGATCTATATTCTTAGAACTATTTCACTGTTTGTTTTGGAGAAAGACAACTATATCTCTATTTTGTCTTTGAACTATAGTTCTACATTCTTAGAACTAATAGGATCAGGAGCATTCTGTAAATGAACAAAATTATTGTTGCATATAAACTTGCTATCAACTCATGGAAAATGGATCAACATAGATTTGCTAACATACAAAAAGGTATGAAGTAGGCTTCAAATTTATACTATTGCTCTGCCATTAGTAATATACAAAAAGTTTAACCTTGGATGCTTTTACAGATTGATGCACCATTTACCCATTTTTTTCTTAAATGGAGATCAACCATAACTTTTTGTTGAACAAGAATCACAAGTTCAGTAAAGAGTACACCTTAACACTTTGTTGTAAATAAGAGAATCTTACAAGTACAGAGACAAAAAAAGCAAATAGACAAGGCCTTTTGTTGTATAAAAACCACAAGGACATGCTAACCAATATTTTATTCTTGAAGCCCAAGTTCTTCTTTAAGACAACCGAGTCAGTTGCACGACAACATGTTTATAAATCTATTGGAAAGAAATGGGTTGCAAATAGGCTCAACTTGTGGAGTGCATCTGAAGATCCACCTAAAAGTAGAGCCGAGATTATTGATAATGTGCCAGATGGAATTTTGCCGAATCAATGGATTTCATTTGTTGATTACCAATATAAAGATTCAACAAAGGTGCTTATGTAACTGCTTCTACTAGTCTTTATAATTATATTATTGTTTGTTCTTCTAATTGAGTTTCAAGTATATTTTTATAAGGAAATGCGTAAAAGAAACACTGAAAATAGAAAAAAACAGATGATAACGATTCCACACACAGGTGGTTCCAAAGCCAACGCTACGAGAAGGGCTGAAATGGTAAGTAAATTAACTTACTATGTAATTATTTCTAAGTAGTAACTAATTCTGATTTGATATTTTATTTATAGATGACTCAGACTGGACAAATGCCTGGACGAGCACAAATATACATTGCTACTCATAAGAATGAAGATGAAGTATATGTTAATGAAGAAGATAAAGAAATATGTGTAAGTTTGTGTGAATTCTTAGCTTATCTTAAACGTGATGGCTGATGCTATTTTCATTTAGTTGTTTCATTTTGAAAATTATAGAAAATTTGTGATAAGACAAACGCATATGTGATTAGGCATTTATTTCTCACGAACATATTGAGTTCAAGTCAAGTTAAATATTATCATTGTGTCTTTCTTATTTGTTGGTCCCTTCCAGATCCAGATCAAATCGAATTTTGACACTAGACAAATGCATCCCAGTTAAATATTATCATTGTGTCTTTCTTATTTGTTGGTCCCTTCCAGATCCAGATCAAATCGAATTTTGACACTAGACAAATGCATCCCTGTTGGCTTAGTTGTGACAATGAGTTTTGTTTGTGTAGGAAAATATTGAGTTAGCTTTGAGCCAAAGCACCATATACGAGTCTCAAATTTTGCCAAATGATGCTGTTGGTAAGGTGCTAGGAAAAGAACACTCTGGAAGGGTGACGTGTTTGAGATTAGGCCTTGTCCCTAGTAGAGTTTTAAAATAAGTAAGACCTCGTTTTGGTGGTACAAGTTCTTCAAGTACTGAAGGTTCATGTTCGTCCCAATGTCAACATAACCATAATCGAATGATGAATGCTCACAATCAAATGATGAACGCTTTCAAGGCATATATGATAATGAAAGAAAGGACTATACAAGAACAGTTTGCGGGGTTCTTTGCTTCTCCTTCGATGGTTTCTCCTACAACGGTAAGTAAAGTTCTTCAATAGTTTTTTCTAGTCCTACAATGTGTGCACAAGTCTAACACCAGCTTCTTGTGAATCTATAAGTACAACTGGCCTTGTTGTTGCATCTGCTGTTGTTACACTTATTTACTTACAGTATTTAGTAGAACCTAGAGTTACTGCAATTTCTGATTCTGGCATGATTTTTATACTTTATTTTTTTATGCAGCCAAGTGATGCAGACAGTGGACCCCTTTCGCCAATGGACGCAAGAAGATCATGCGGTGATAGTAATTCTAGTGGCAACCGTTAATTTCATTGTCATTGTGTGGTTGAAGCCGATGTTAGAATGTTCGAGTGAATGTTTTGTGTTTAAAATAGTTTTTGAATGATGCCACTTAACGTTGGCAATTTAGTTTTAAAGACTAATGATATTTTATGATAACATAATTTTGTGATTCTATGATATGTTATCGATTTCTTTAACTTTAATTTTTTTTTTTGCTTTGATTATGATCTACAACTTAATTAGTGATTTTGTCAATAATATTTGAGTTAAAAAATTCAATAAATTCTTGAAGTTATGACTGACATGAGCTTTAAATATAAGCTAATAAAAAGAATAAAAAAATATTGCGGAGGTTTAAAACCGCCGCAATTCATAACTGAAAATTATTTTAAATAGTTTTAAGTTTTAGATCTGGGGGGGGGGGGGGGGCCACCGCCCGGGA
>ML277593.1:127000-173884 GCA_005239495.1 Nicotiana undulata
AATGGTATTGGCGCGGGGGGGGGGGGGCTAAACCGCCGCGAAGTAACCTCCGCTACTTAGTTCTGGCAGTCAGCAAAAAACTGTCGCAAATCGATTGCGACGACTCTTATTGTGGGAGTTTTAAGGACTGCCGCAACAACATATTGCGGGGTTTTTAAACCACCATAAACCTTAAAAATAACCCCCGTAATTACGCCTTTTTTTGTAGTGCATGACGAGCTAGCTCTGAAAATCTCATCTCATACTGTGTCACTGTCAGCTCACCCTGACGCAGCTGCTCGAACTGTCTACGCAGCTCCTCTCTGTGAGTGGGGAATATACTTCTCTAAAAAAAGAGTGGAGAACTGCTGCCAAGTAAGGGGTGCTGCACCAACAGTCTTACGCCTCTCGTAAGACTCCCACCAAGTAAAACCAGCCCCTGAGAACTGGAAGGTAGCAAACGAGACCCCACCGGTCTCCAGTATCCCTACAGTTCGAAGCATCCTCTGACACTTGTCCAAGAAACCCTGGGCATCCTCTCCCTCAACACCACTGAATGTCTGAGGCTGAAGTCTACTAAATCTCTCTAACTTGCGCTGCTCGTCATCTAGCATAACTGGGATCACAAAATCCTGAGCCGGGACCACCAGCTGTGCTGGAGCTTCCCTCGGTGTATGGAGCCCCTAGGTAACCTGCTCAGGTGTCCGGGCAACTGGAGTCTGAGTAACCTGCTCAGGTGAACTTAGAAACTTCTAAATTTCGCCAAAAATGTCGAAACCACCCAAATCCCGTCCGAATGACCTGAAAATTTACACACACATATCCAAAATGACACTACGAACCTGTTCCATCTTTCGGAATCCCATTCCGACCCCGATAGCTAATTTTCCACTGCCGACCGAAAATTGCAAAAAAACTCATTTTCGCCAGTTCAAGCCTAATTCTACTTCGGACCTCAAAACCATATTCCGAACACACCACTAACTCCAAAATCACCTAATGAAGCTATCTGAGCCATAAAATCCACACTCCAAGGTTGTTTACCTAATAGTCAACTCCCGGTTGACTTTTCTAACCATAAGGGCAATTTAAGAGACTAAGTGTCTCATTTCTCACCACGACCACTCCGAACCCGAACCAACCGACTCAACACAACATAAATAGGTTATAAAACATGTGATAAAGCAGAAACAAGGGAAATGGGGCTAATCTCACGGTACGACCAACCAGGTCGTTACAATTATAGACATCCATTTAGTAGAGATGCCAGTCAAATTGAGTAGCTAGAGAAACAAAACACATGACAATAATCATTTTGACCACATGGGAGAAGGTATCATGATAGTCTAATCCCTCTTGTTGAGTGAAACCCTTGGACACTAATCTAGTTTTATACCTTTCTACATTACCATCAGCTTCGTACTTTATCTTGTACACCCATTTGCACCCAATATGTGTCTTACCCACAAGTAGATCAACTAAATCCTAGGTATGTTATCAGTAAGGGCATTGATTTCTAATTTCATAGCCTGAATCTAGTTAGGATCTTGGACAGCTTGGGCAAATAGAGTAGGTTCAGTAATAGCAGAGAAAGCTGCTAGATAAGCATGGAAAGCAGGAGAAATAGAGGAATATGACAAGAAGTTTGATAGAGGGTATGGAGTAGTGAAGAAAGAGTGAACATAATATGTTATCCATAAAAGAGGTTTGGATGTTCTAGTGTTCTTTCTCAGATGAGGGGAAAGATCAATGGAAAGTACAGATGGAGATGAGAAGGTAGATAAAGGAGAAGGAGTAGATGAAAGATGTGGAGTAGGAGAAGAGGTTAAATATTCATTGGTTGAGGGTGAAGGAATAACCTGATCAATATAAGCAGGACTAGATTCTGCAACAAGAAATATGTCATCCACAAAAGAAGGTGAAATGGATGGCTTAGAAGGGGAGGCTTGTGGTTCAAGAAAGGTGGATCTAGGATGTTTAAAGGGAAATACTTACTCCCTAAAGGTGACATCCCTATTTAAAAAGCAGGTGCATGTTGTAATGTTGTACAGTTTGTACTCTTTCTGATTTTCTGAATAACCCATGAAAACTGTTGGGGTGACTTTGGAAGAAAATTTGTCAGAAATATTAGGCTTGGGGCATAACACAAGCAACCAAATACCTTCAGGTAGGTGAGAAGAGGTGGTATTATATGGAATAATGTATAGGGTGACTTCCCTAAAAGAGATGGAGAAGGCAATCTATTTATAAGTAAGGTTGCTGTGAGGACAAATTCACCCCAGAACTTTAATGGAGCATAGGCTTGGAATCTAAGTGCCCTTGCCATTTCAAGCAAGTGCCTATGCTTACTTTCAGCCACCCTATTTTGTTCTGGAGTGCTAATACAAGAACTTTGATGAAGTACCCCAAAAGAGTTAAAGAGATTAAGATAGTGAGAATTAAAGAATTCAAGACCATTATCTGATGTAACAATTTTAATAGAGGCAGAGAATTGACTTTTAGTCAAGGTAAAGAAATTATAGATAAAAAAATAGCATCATTTTTTTGTCTCATCAAGTAGACCCAAGTAATTCTAGAATAGTCATCAACTATGGTAAGGAAAAATCTGAAATCATTATAAGTACATTGTGTATATGGACCCCATATATCCATGTATACAAGTTCAAAAGGAGATACAATTTTTGACACACTAGTAGGAAAAGAAAATCTAGTTTGCCTTGCTAAATAACAAATAGTACAAGATTTAGATGCTTGACTGGACAAGTGATTCTTCATCACTGGGATTTTATGGATGACAACAGCTGGTGCATGACCAAGCCTTTTGGTACCTTATTGAGAAGTGATCACACTCAATAGAAGACTAGCAATGATGTGAAGGAATAAGAGAAGTTGAGGGTGTACAGACTTGAACTGGTGAAGGCTTCTTGGCAGGTTGAAGTAAGTATAAACCATCCTTCTCCTAACCAATCTCCCCCACCTATCCAGTACAGAGGTTACAAAAATCAGGATAAAACACCACATTGTAGTTGCTTAGTTAGTTTTGAAATGGATAAGAGATTATACTTGAAAAAAGGTACATATAGCGCATTAGTCAATAAATTGTCAAACAAAGACATTGAACCAATATGTGTGACAGAGGTAGTTTGGCCATTTGGTAGGTGAACTTGGATACAATTTGGAGCTATTAATTCAGAATTAAGCAGATGATTTAGGCTAGAAATTATGTGATTTGTTGCCCATGTATCTATCATCCAAGGAGTAGTATCACAGTCTACAGTTGAATAACTATTAGAGCAAGATGATATACCAGCCATGTTGATGTTTGTCTCTTGAGGAGGTGGTGTTTTGTTGATCAGCTGTAGGATCTGTTGGTATTGCTCAGGGGTGAAGATAGGCATAGTCATTCCAGGAGCAGAAGTAGGCAATTGTCAGCATGATGTGCATTGTGTGCAATGTAGTTAGGAGCAGCAGAGTTGTCATCATAGTTCGCATTATTCACTAAAAGGGCTTTGTTGCCATTGTCTATTTGTTGAAATCTGTTAGAAGTCCTTCTTTTAGTGTTCTTAAAATTAGTAGGGTATTCAACCAGCTTATAACAGTTCTCCCTTTTGTGACCTCTCATATGACAGTAATCAAAGTAAAGTGTGTTTGTCTTCTTGAACTTATTCCCTTGTACGGATGAAAGAATTGTGGAGTCATTCAAATCCAGTTGCTGGAGAGGCTGGACACACTGATTTATCATATTTGATTGCATCCTCTGACTCACATATTGCATGATCATATCATAATCTTGATTCAGAGAAGGACCGGAATCTGTCATCAAAATTTGACTGCGGGACTATGAGTAAGTTTCATAAAAAATTGCATCATCTTCTTCTGCTCTATGTGGTCAACGTAGGTCTTATCACTTTCAGGAAGAGGAACCTGAGACAAATATTCATCCCAAACATTCCTCAATTTTGAGAAATACTCAAAAATAGATGACGTACCATTGTATAAATCCCTTTATGTAGTTGATATACTCTAGTGAGATTCCTCTTGTCAAAACGTTCTTTTAAATCCAGTTAGACCTTATAAGCATTGGATGAGTACATCAATCCATTAGCTAATTCTCTCGAAACTGAATTTGTGATCCACGACAAGACAAATCCATTACATCTGTCCCACTCATGAATTAAATCTCCTCTATAATCTTCCCTTTTACAGCTACCATCGATAAAACCTAATTTATTCTTCCCTAGCAGTACAACTTTCATAGAGTCTCCAAGCAGTGCAATTTTCAATTCCAGTTAGCTGTTGAGGGATGAAAATACAACCTGGAGTGTCAGACGGGTGCATGCAAAGGATTCCTTGAATGAATATCAGTGAATCACTCTCTGTGGTCCACTGTGGTGTCGTCACAGGCGTCGACATTTCATCACTTGTGCTCAGCCTTTTTCACGAGATTCTTCAGGAATCAACAAGAGAAGAAACAACTGCAGTTCCGGTTGACCTAGAATTCCCTAAAAAGGATGATTTTTACTCCAGACGAAGTAATTTTCCGAATCAAACAATGGCGAAAAATTAGGGTTTGTCTGCTACAATCCTTCGATGGACTCAACCAATTGCTTGACCGATCGTTCTCAAATGCTCATTTACCAGCTCAATCACTACCGATCGGTGGCTCTGATACCATGTTGAGAGAAGAATGAGAGCCGGAGAACGAAGTAGAGCTAGAGAGAGAAGGTCGACTGTGAGAGCAACTACCTCAGATATTTTCTTATTATTGAGTTAAAAAGAAATCAACTATACAAATTATATTATTTTTGAACTCACTAACTTAACCCAATACTAACTTGTGTCCAACTAACTAACTATAGTTACAACTAGTGTACCACATTATACACACAATGTATCACTACTACTAAGACTTAACATTTCTACATTAGAAGCTCCTCTTTTTATTCTCGTAGCTTACTACTCTAGCAATCCTCTCTTGTTATCGAATGTTAACTTTCAATGCAACTAATTTTTTTACTTTGTTTAATTGGAGTGAGGTGCGTCTGGCTGTTGTGATAATATTTGAAGGAAATGTGAACCCACCAGTTACTATCAGTTTAATAGAAATATTTGGTTAACTAGTGTTTCTTAGTGGGAAATATATATATATATATATATATAAAGATGTTGAATTCAAACATAAGGTTTTGGTTTGAAGAAGTTTGGATAATGGAATTCAAAGGAAAAAGTAAAAGTTGGTTTAGAGAAGCTGCAACTAATTGCACCAGTTCACTCTACTAACACCACCAGCAATAGCCAATAGGTTGAGCTTAGTCCCAAAGTGCAAACCAACAAACTTTTAATTATTACTATAAGGAGTCACAATTCTATATGTTTTTCTTAAGTTAGTTTGATTAGTTGGGCAAAAGTATGGTGACTTTCGTTTTAAGTCTTATAGAAGTATTTGTCAAAATATGTTTCATTCCCTCTTTCTCGCATTAGCATACGTGAAGCAATGCGTGATTTCAAAGGGTTGTGATTACTTAATAGACTTGTTCTCATCCTCCACACTCAAAGAGTTGCATAGATTTCTTCAATTATTAATTAAAATACCTATAGTTAGCTCTTCCTCATCCTTCACTCAGTAAAACATACCGGCATCCCCATCAAACTAATGATAATATGACATTTGTATTTCATATATTCGTTTATTACCTAACTATAGTTAACTAATGTGCCTTTTATCTCATTTAATACTGAATCATGATAAAGTGTATTAGTTTGATATAAACACCGGATGTGAATAAGTATTCACCCACTCGCCTGCCGCAACCTCGAGTAAAGAATTTAATTTATGATAGCAAGATATTTTCTATCATAGCCAATTTCCAGCGTGCTTTTGGTTGTTCAAGAGATCAAGACTCTTAACCTTTCAGCTGTAGCCCTCAAACAACAGGCCCAACAAGAAAGCAACGCTGACTTTTTAAAAGAAAATTAAAAAATGTATACACTATTATGCTTAACATGCTGTTCGACCCTTTAAAATGTAAACGAGAAATGAACTTAAAAAAATAAGAAAAATTAAGTCAACGAAGGTAAAAAAAAAAGAAGGAGAAATTTAATTTATAAACAGTGAATTAATGAGTAATTTTATTTACTGAACTTGTAAGATGTCTGTCAAAATTGAGACTGCTAATTACAGCTCTATGTTGTATCCTAGAAGCACTACAACAAAAAAGGCTATCTATGCAAATTATTTCCAACATCTCACTAACTAAACTGACATCATCTCCTCCGTTATCTTCACTGCAATTTCTGACTGTGCTCCAACTCTCATCCCATCTCCACTCTACTTTTCCGGATTGCGTACACAATTTAGTTACCCTTTGCAGAGGAGAATCCACTGAGCTAATTGTTTTCCTTGAATCTTCAACAGTTTCTGAATTCCAAATGCGTTGATCAAGAATGCTTGTTGGTGAACTTGTGATGAAATCTTCATTTATCTTGGTGTTTGAATCTGATTCTGATTCTGATTCCTCAAGAAACGGATGGTTGAGGAGCTGTTTAGCGGACCATCTCTGTTTTGGATCTCTTTTCAAGCATTTACTTAACAAATCCCTTGCCTGTGAGGAGAGAAATTCTGGAATTTCTGGTTTTTGGCCAGAAAATGCAATATGGTAAAGCAATGAAGCTGGATTGCTAACTGTTGTCCATGGTGAGGCACCAGTGGCCATTTCAATAATAGTGCATCCTAATGCCCATATATCAGCTGCAAAACCTTGTTCTTCCCCTCGAGCTACTTCTGGTGCCATGAACATAGGCGTGCCACCCTTCCATTTAGCCTGATCCATTGGCCTAGCACAACCAAAATCTGCAATTTTGGCACCAGTTTTAGATAACAGAATGTTGCGTCCCTTGATGTCGCAATGCACGAGCCCTTTAGAATGTAGGTAGTCTAATCCTTGAATAATTTGCTTCGTGTAATATCCGATCAACTGCTCATTAAACCGGCCTCCCTGTCTTCGTATTTCATCGGTGAGTGTTCCGTTGGGCATGTACTCCATCATAAGATTGAACATGTCCTTGTTGTTCTCTCTTGTTACATCGTACCCCTTGTAGCCAACTATATAAGGGGAGCTCAAAGTGGACAAAATTTTCTGCTCCTTTTGCAAAAACTCTGACTGTGACAGCTCCACGGATTTGACAGCAAAAATCTCGCCAGAGCAGCGTGACATGGCGGTCGAGACCGCAGCGGAGGTGCCGTAGCCAATGGTGGCGCCTCTTATCCAGTCCATTTGAAGAAGAATTTAGTAAGTAGCAAGTGAAAGAAGTTTTGGTCTTGTTCTGTTTTTCTGGTTGGTTGGACACTACAAAGATGTTTATATAACAGCGAGTGTCCAAATTAGTTTGGTAGCGCTTAGGTGGGCCTTTTATTCTCTTAAAGACTTAAAAAGTTTGACGATTCCTCGTGGACAAATGCTTTGTGGCCTTTAGGCAGCTTTGAGTAGGCGGGATGACATCACTTACTTGGCGAATTGGGTTGCTGCCACGTGGCAAACTTTAGAATGAGAAAGTGAAACTTTAGTTTGAAACTTGGTAGATTAGCTTTGTTTAGTATTGGGGGTGTAACGACTTATTTGGGAGTTAGGGAAGGTGTGAGAGTGGGTTTAACCACCCGAAAATAAATGTCTGCTATTGATATTTCTTCCCAATTATATTCCACTTTTTGGTAGTCAGGGAATTCAAGTGGAGGTATGAACTAATATTTTACTCCTTTCACATGATGAAAACTTGTCCGCAGTATTAAACTTCTTGGTAGCAGAAAGTCAATCAAAAGAAAATAGTTTTATAACTAAAATACATATAAGCAGGACACCATGGACAAGTTAGAATATCAATTTTCTCTTTTCAATTATGTCATATAATTACTTTCTTAATGCTATTTCAAGATCCAAATCATCTTTACTTGCCTACTAGAAAGTATTAATATGATCAGGATTGCTTTTCAACGTGCCAAAGCAAGAATCATATACTTAGAAAACCTTGAGATTTAAACCATTCCAAGACAGTGACCAAAGGCCAAAGGGACTGTTAGTAATGGTTCGTAACTTGTAAATCAAGACACTGGAAATCCTCCAATGTGGCAAAGTGTTAAGCAAAAGTGCATCCAAATCATACCTCTCATTTTACACACCAGTTTCCACCCAATGCTGACTTTCACTTTCTGCTACCTTCTTTTCTGGTTTTCCCTAACTTTTCTTCTATAACTTGTAGACTATAATTTTTTCGAATATAATTTCTTGAATTCAACCATTGCTAAGTAGAAAATCTTGAATACATGTAGGGTGAATGTACACAATAAAGAGAGGATTAGACAGTTTCAGAACCACTGCATTTTATTTTTTAATATACAATTTTAATTAACTATGAATTTTACCTACTTTTCTTTAATGCATGTACCAAACCAAGTGTATCTGAATTTCATTCTAATGTGAATATTACTACTAACTATTTACATTGACCTACCTATTAATTATCATTATATTGCAACGGACTGCCAGGATTTAATAAAGATAATAAATTTTCCAAACAAATGAATTCTCCATTTTAAAGACCCATTTTAATTAGGATATGATTTTTCTCTTTTCTTCCAATAACTTAACTAATGGGCAAATGGGGAAGTTCAAACTCGGGAAATTGCAGTAGTGAATTGTATCTCTTTTGCTAATGAGTAGTTTCGCCAAATAGGAGCTATTGAATTTGATCTGAAGGAGTAGTAAAATAATAAGCTATAAAGAATAATAGGTTACATACTAGGCGGGCTTTAGTGGTAAAGTAAAAGCCAAAAATCAAAAGATTACCTTATCACTTAGCCTAAGGTCCTCTCACAAAGAAGCAATACTAGAAGTTTGTTGGATACAAGTTAGAGCATCTCTAATCTAACAAACATTTTAATAAAATAATGCTTCCATTCTGTTTTACTAGTCCAATAAACTTGTTTACCCTTAAACAGATAATAATTGAATTTATATGCGGTTTTAAGGATACCTGAGTTGATTCAACACAAATAATCAGAAATATTAGATAAATGAGTTAAATATAGAATGAATAACCCAACCAAAATATTGATGTTACGTCCGGGCTCGGATTTGTGCGAACAATAATTTTGCCCTCAATCAAACCCTTGGTTTGAAACCAAATGTATATGAAGAACAATGATAAAATAAGTACTTTTCGACAACAAAGAAATAAGTTTGTATTGCCTTGGTATGCGTGTTACAATGTGTTTTTATCAAAGAAAAAACTTTTCCTTTATATAGTAGGAGAGTTCACCCCTAGTACAACTCTAAAAAAGGTAAAATTCCTCCTATCCCGTTAATTAATGATATGTAACTGCCATCGAGCGAGATCCGCGCCGTGATATCCGGTTGGTTCCGGATATCACGACCCTATATCTGTCGCCTACAACTGTTCATGCGCTTCACGAATTCTCAGAACCCATCCCCGGGTCCGAGGTGCGTCATTTTATCAAGTTCGATGGCGAGCATTCTATTCGGGCCTTGACAAGACGTTCTCAGCTTCGATTTCGATCACGTGTATTCATACCCATGCTTTGTTTGACCCACTAGGAAACTGGGGTGTGTGTTAACCCCGATTTCACCCGTATATAGATAGTCCCCTCGTTTCTCTGAGAGTAGGTTTGCCGAACGATAGGAAACGATAGATGAACTCCGGTTCCTTCCTTCGCACAATACAACCTAGATGAAGGATAAGCCGAAACATCCCATCGGTCGCGTCGTTCTAACTTCGGGCACGTGTTGATCATCGGCTGGTTGCTTCGAATGTGAAACATCACGAATTAATTACATTTACCCCAATCTTTGATCCCCTTCACTTCTTCACTTCTTACCTTCGAACTTTATAAAGGCGTTCAACTTTCTCAAATCTTCATATCTCCCTTCTTGAACATTCATATCGTCATGTTTAACCTTCAAACCTTCACGTTTTTCTTGGATTTTCAACCCAAAAATTCATAACTTCATTCTAACCTTCAAATATTCATACTCCTTCTTCAAATCTTCATATATTTTCCCAAACTTATGATGGCCAAAACTTCTAAGTCCGTACTGCAGCAAATGACCCCTTCATCATCCCACCCGGCCGCTGATGCCGAAGTGGCTTCCCCCGAGGTAACCTCAGAGCCCCCCATGAAAAGTTTTATACCCCGGGGTTGTTCGATCAGGAGCAACTTCAAGGCCGAGAAGGTGTTGACCTATGTCACTGCATAATTTTGAAGATTGACAAAGGCTGACCAGTTGAACCAGGTCCATCAGAGCACACATTCTTGAACTGAATAGCTGGCACATGAACCGTATATGCATAGGATATATTTGTGATTGTGAAGTATCAATGAACCAAGAGATTGTCTCCTAATGCGAAAAGGTTGCAAACTAATGAGAGAATAACAGTTGAATTCAGCAAGGAAAGTAACAAAGGAAGGAAGTTGAGTTTAATTCAAATTCTTTCTCCCAGGAAGAGTTGAACTAGAATTGATCGACAAAGTCAACTACTGACTCTACAAATACTCGAAATATTTCTGCTGGAGAAAGAGACGCACAAGTACTGAAGTGAATCAAGATCTGAAAGCAAAATTCCCAAAGTTGTTTTGCAAGTAGATTTATTGTGTGATACAAAGGCTACAGATCATCTAGAAGAACCAGTTTCATCATTGATGTATTGAGTCTAGTTGATTGTAGTAGGTGTTTCAATATTGTATCTTATCAGCTTTCTTAGAAGCATATTATAATAGGTACACATTGTTCAAGTTAGAGTTAACTTGAATCTTGTAGAAATTAGCTAGAGGCTAGTTGATACAAAGGAATTAAAGTTAGTCCTAGGATTACAAAAGAGTTTATTTTGTAAGTCCGTTTGGATAAGAGTTTTTAGTGAAGAGTTTGAGAAAATCCTACTGAGGAATAGGTCGTGGTTTTTTCACCTTTTGATCCAGGTGTTTTCCACGTAAAAATCTCTGTATTTTTCTTTACTGCTTTTATTATTCCGCACCAGTAGAAGTTGGAACACAAAGAAGAACCAGGTTCTTCTTGTGAGACAACACTCAAAAAATTGGGTACCACTCTTTTCACCTATATTCTTGTGTGGTATTGACGTCTAAAACATCAATTGGTATCAGAGCAGGTTATCCTTGAAAAGGCTAACACCTTGGAAAATATCAAAATGAGTGCACCACCTGGGAACTGGGAAGGTCAATCAACTGCAAGGCCACCACTCTTCAATGGCCAGTACTACTCTTGGTGGAAGAACAGGATGGAGGACCACCTGATAGGAGAAGACTATGAATTCTGGGACATAGTCACTGATGGGCCTCTAGCTACAATGAAGAAGACTGCTAAAGGTGTGGATGTACCAAAGACTAGGGCTGATTGCACTGCTGAAGACCTGAAGAAATGGGAGAAGAATTCTAAGGCCAAGAAGTGGCTACTTTGTGTATTAGGTCCAGATGAATACATCAGAATCCAAAGTTGCACCACAGCCAAAGAAATCTGGGATACTCTACAAGTAGCCCATGAAGGAACACCTCAGTTAAAGAGGTCAAGAGGTACTCTACTATATTCTCAGTATGAAAACTTCACTATGAAAGAAGGAGAGACCATCCAAGAGATGTATACAAGGTTCACAACCTTGACTAATGAACTAAAATCTCTTGGAAGAGTCATTCTTGAAGAGGACAGGGTTAAGAAGATCCTAACAAGTGTCTTGCCAATTTCCTGGGAAAGCAAAATCACCGCTATCCAGGAATCCAAAAATATGGCAACCCGGAGATTGGATGAGATGATTGGAAACCTCACTGCCTATGAACTCAGAAGGTAGACAATGAAGATGGATGGACCAAAGAAGGAGAAGAGTCTAGCTCTAAGAATCACTAAGAGAGCAGATCTGGAGGAAGATGAGTTGGCCATGATTACCAAAGAATTCAGAAACTTTGTCATGAGGAAGAAGGGCATCTCTAGAGAAGGAAACTACAACAATGCAAAAGCTCCAGAAAGGCCAACCAACGAGGGATGCTACAAATGTGGCAAGACTGACCATCTCATCAAAAACTGTCCCTAGTGGGAAGTAGAATGGAAAAAGGAGAGATATGGAAGAAGGAACAAGAAGAAGGAACTGGTCCAACCCAAGAAGACCACAACACAGGCTATGGTCGGTGCTTGGGGGGAAAGTTCAGATGAGGAATCATAAGATGTGAAGACTGAAGATCAGGCTCTCATGAGAATTGAAGAATCTGATGAAGAACCACATGTAAGCATTTCCCATCTTAAAAACAAAATAAAGTTCCTCTCTAAGGAAAAACTCTTTGAGTTGCTACTTGATTTCATAGATGATTCTGAGGAAACATCCAAAGAGAATGATCAACTCTCTAAAGAATGTGCAATGCTAACAACAAAGTGCATGAACCTAGAAATCAGAGTCAGTGAATCTGAAAAGAAAAACACTATCCTGTTGAACCAGATTCATCCACTTGAGGTTGAGATTCTAGAATTAAAATCTAAAAACTTAAAACTGAGATTAGGATCCAGTAAAAAGGTTGTTGATCACTCTCATGTCATCTTAGAAGAAAATTTGGGAAAACTAAAAGATAAAATGTACGCCAAGGATGAACATATAAAATCACTCAAAGAAGACCTTGGAAAAGTCAAACATGAATTAGATAGAACCTGTAAATGGAATAAATCCTCTGATGCCTTGACATGGCTTCAAGAGAATCATAGTAGCAACCAGAGAGGGCTTGGTTTTGGGAGTCAATTTCCCAAGTGGGATCTCAAAAGCAAGTATCTCACTCTCCCTGAAAATAAAATCTGCACCCACTGTGGTAAGACTGGCCACTTCAAATTTGAGTGTATTGCAAAAGAGCAGGCCAGTCGAAAAAATGAGAGGTTTGTCAAAAAGAAAAACTGGCTACCAAATTGGGCCAGAAAAAATTTGATTCATCCATTCTCTCATAGAAAAGGACCCAAACTAGTTTGGGTTCTTAAAACTAACCCCTGATTTCCTTTTGTAGGTACAAGTGAGAGGAAGCAGCCAAATTTGGTTTTTGGATAGTGGCTGCTCAAAGCATATGACGGGGAACAAGGAACAGTTCCTTTCACTTGAAAACCTCAAAGGAGGAAATGTCTCCTTTGGAAATGGAAAGAAAGGTGAAATTATAGGGGTTGGCAAAGTAGGTAAGGATGACACACGTTCCATCGAACATGTGTACTTGATAGATGGATTGAAATATAGCTTGATCAGTGCGTCACAATTGTGTGACAGAGGTAACCTGGTTGCTTTCACTTCCACAAAATGTTTTGTGATTAACTTGCTTACTGACAAGATTGTTTTGCAGGGAAAGAGAATGAATAATATCTATGTCATAGACTTGTCCACACTGTCTGAAAATGAACTCACTTGCTTAAGTGTTTTGGACAGTGATCCCCTCCTTTGGCACAAACGACTTGGACATGCAAGTCTAAATCAGCTTAACAAATTAGTCTCTAAGGACTTAGTGGTGGGACTCCCTAACATTAAGTTCAAGGAAGACAAAGTTTGTGAGGCATGTGCAAGGGGGAAGCAGGTAAGATCCTCATTCAAAAGTAAGAAAATGGTCAGTACCACCAGGACGTTGGAACTGGTTCATCTGGATCTGTGTGGTCCAATGAGAACTCTGAGCAGAGGTGGTAAGAAATATGTGATGGTGTTAGTTGATGATTACTCAAGGTTCACGTGGACCTTATTTCTGGCATCTAAGGATGAAGCATTTGATATGTTCATCACATTTGTTAAGAAAACTCAAAATCAGTTAGGACATCAACTAGCATCAATAAGATCTGACCATGGTACTGAATTTGAAAATGCTAAGTTTGCTGAGTTCTGTGATGAACATGGTATCAATCACAACCTTTCTTCCCTAGAACCCCACAACAAAATGGGGTTGTGGAAAGAAAGAATAGAACTCTTGAAGACATGGCAAGAACCATGCTTCTTTCTATCAAACTACCACACAACTCCTGCGCAGAAGCAATAAACACTGCTTGCTATATAATCAATAGATGTACGACCAGGCCACTGATAGAGAAGACTCCCTATGAATTACTCCAAGGAAGAAAGCCCAACATATCCCATCTTAGGGCTTTCGGATGTAAATGCTATGTGCACAATAATGGCAAAGATTCCTTAGGTAAATTTGATCCCAGAAGTGATGAGGGAGTATTCTTGGGATATTCATCACATAGTAAAGCCTATAAAGTGTACAATAAAAGAACTATGTGTGTAGAGGAGAGTGTACATGTTGTATTTGATGAAACTAACACTCTCTCTGAGAGACAGGAACCATAAGATGAGGAGGTTGGACTGGTGAGAAGCAGTGAACACACTAAAGCAGCTATGGGAGATGGAACAGGTCCAACTAACCCGAGCAACATGACAGGGGGAATTCAGCATGTGAATCCTGGCCCTGATCCTGTTCCACAACAACAAAACAACATGGAACTACCCAGAAGTGAACTACTAGTACTCAAACCACACAGATATCAAAGTTCTCACCCTCTTGATAACATCATAACAGATTTGTCATCCGAAATCAAAACAAGAGCTTCCTGGAAAAATCTGTGTGCGTTTGATGCCTTCCTATCCCTAATTGAACCAAAGAACATTGGTGAATCTCTACAAGATGCTGATTGGGTAAATGCCATGCAAGAGGAGCTGAATCAATTTGAAAGAAGTCAAGTATGGCACTTGGTACCCAGGCCACTAGACAGATCAGTGATTGGCACGAAGTAGGTCTTCAGGAACAAGCTCGATGAGGATGGAACTGTTACAAGAAATAAGGCAAGACTAGTTATTCAAGGGTATCGTCAAGAAGAAGGAATTGACTATGATGAGACCTTTTCTCCCTTGGCAAGATTGGAGACAATCAGACTTCTTATAGAATTTGCTGCACATATGGAATTCACTCTCCATCAGATGGATGTTAAGAGTGCCTTTCTCAATGGATATTTGAAGAAAGATGTATTTGTCAAACAACCTCCAGGTTTTGAAAGCAAAGAGTCACCTGATCATGTATATAAACTTGACAAGGCTCTTTATGGTCTCAAACAAGCACCTAAATCATGGTATGAGCGATTGCCAAAATTCCTGCTGGAACATGGGTACAAACGAGGCAAAATTGACAGTACTTTATTCCTAAAGGAAAAGGGAAAGGATCTTCTGATTGTGCAAATGTATGTTGAAGATATCATATTCGGGGCAAAGCTTAGCAAGGAATTTACTACACTAATGGGGAGTGAATTTGAAATGAGTATGATGGGTGAGCTAAACTTCTTCTTAGGCTTACAAATCAAGCAAAACCCACATGGAACAATGATTCATCAACAAAAGTATGTGAAAGAACTCCTCAAGAAGTTCAAGATGGAGGATTCAAAGGAAATAGACACCCCCATAGCCACAACTACTAAATTGGATGTGGATGAACCTGGTTCATCCGTTGATCAGAAGGTATACAGAGGAATGATTGGGTCTCTACTATATCTCACCGCCAGCAGACCAGATATTGTGTTCAGTGTGGGACTATGTGCTAGGTTTCAGGCAAATCCAAAGGAGTCCCACCTCACTGCAATGAAGATAATTTTGAGATATTTGAAAGGCACCACTGATTTGTGCCTTTGGTATCCTAAAGGTAGTAATTTCGACCTTGTAGGATATGCTGATGCTGATTATGCAGGTTTCCTGGTTGACAGGAAAAGTACTTCAGGCACGGCTCACTTCTTGGTCTCTTGCCTTATGTCTTGGGCCACCAAGAAACAAAATTCAGTAGCTTTGTCTACTGCTGAGGCTGAATATGTGGCTGCAGCCTCTTGCTGTGCTCAGTTGCTGTGGATTAAGCAACAACTCATGGACTTTGGTATAGATGTGGGATGCATTCCTATTTTCTGTGATAACACTAGTTCCATTAGTATGACGAAGAACCCGGTTCATCATAAGAGAACTAAGCAGATAGATGCTAGACACCACTTTCTTAGGGACAACTATGACAAGGGAATGATCTCAATTGAATTTTGTGCTACTGATAAGCAAATTGTAGATATCTTCACCAAAGTACTGAGTAGGGAGAATTTTTAGAGAAACAAGCTTTAATTAGGGATGATTAATATCACCTAATTGGAAAAACAAAAAAAAAAACATTTGAAGCAAAAAAATGTTTTTTTTTCTTGTTGGCTAGAAAATTCTAATTAGGTACTTAATCAGATTAATAATTGCTCAGCATCATGTCTTTATTGCCATACTCTTTTGCCATGTATTAATATGATTCCCTGGATACTAATGATGTCTATCTATCTTTGTAAATTGAGGCAATTTAAAGATTTCTAACAGGATGAACCTGGTTCATCCATGCTGATTCATCTGACTGACGAGGTACGTACTCTTCTCCATATATTAATTCAATTACAGTCATACATGAGCAAGATTCTTTCCATAATTGGTTCAAATTCAAATACTTCGTACTTACCCAAATTGAACCAGTTTCAATAAGTCCCATCTTCACTTAAGTAGCCTAGTTTTAGGGGGAAATTAAATGTCTAATCAATGTCAGTCCTTCGGCGATTAGACTCCTACTTGAGTAAATACTCTGCAGTTGTAATCTCCCTAGCCACATCTTATATAAGGGTCATCATTACTCTTTTCTTCATAAAGCAAACATCGAACCAAGTTCAACTCATTCTACTAACCAAAACTGCTTACTCACCTTTTTCTTCCTAACATCACATAATCATGTCTTCACCACCACCTGCTTCTTCTTCTAATTCATCACCTAATCGTGATTACGATGGAGGAAATTCTGAATCTATATCCAATTCTCCATCTGTGTACAGTTCTCAATCACCAGAAATATAATCAACCCCTGAAAATACACCCATTCCTGAACCTACTCCAAACCCTACTCCTGCCTCCAAGAATCGTCGTGTCAAAGTTCTTGCCCGGAAATCTGTTGCTTCTAGGACTAGGGCAATATTCTTGGAGGATCTTATTGAAGCGGACAAAGGTTCTAAGACAGATTCGTCCAGTGAATCTTTTAAATCAGCCAACGAGGAAGACGCACCTGGTTCAACCAGCTCTGAGAAAGGTAATCCTGAAATTAATTCTGAAGCTGCTTCTGCTGATAAAAGATTCGTGTTGGTTGGGTCTATTATTGATGTTGAAGTGCCAAGTAGGCAGAGGGGTGGTAGAAAAGAAAGAATTTCTGAGAGAGAGGGAAAAGAAGTTGAGAGGGGATCTGGGGAGGATGGTACCACGCTGGTTATCTATGGTCCCATTCCTGAAACTGTTGGAGAAAGCGTCACAGAGTTAGGGGGAAGTATAGTTGAGGAGGCTGCAGCAGGTCTTGCAAGTTTGAAGAAAGGCATAGATGAACCTGGTTCATTTGGGGAGGAAACATTGGCTGAAAGACTGAAGAAACTAGGGGAATCCTATAACCCCAAGAAGGCAACTCACCCAGTTCCTTCAAAGAAGAGGAAAGTTTCTGAAGCTGCTGGTGTTTTTGCTCCAAAAGTACGAGCTACTCGTAGCATAGTGAGAGATGAAGAAGAGAAATTGGAAAAGGCTCTGCAAGAGAGCAATAAGAAGAGGGAAGCAAAGGGAAAAGCGAAAGTTGGAGAGCCTGTTGAGGCTGTTGTTATTGAAGAAGAGACGTTGGACCTGGTCCAACAAGAGGAGAAGATGGCTCTAGTTGTGGTTAGGACACAAAAACCCAAACAGGCTAAGTCTTCTTCAAAGAAGTTAGCTGCTGTGTCCGCTGCAAATCCAAGCACTGCCAAAAGGACCAGGTCCAATGCAAAAAAAATGAAGGTTGTGGAGAAAGAGGATGATGCAGACTGTAGTGGAGAGGAGAAGAGAAGAAAGAAATAGGAGAGGTGAATGACAGAGTTACCATGTTTGAAAAAAGAACAATTCTTAAGGGTAAGCTGATGAAGGATCTAGATGATCCTGGAATGCAGTATCTGCTGGGAACTCAAGAGGTGCAGGACTGGAAAGACATGGTCCTTCGTATGGAAGGTAGGCTGGTGAGGGCTGAGTCGGTAGAATTCATGGGAAATGCTATTGTTAAGGACGACAGGGTCACATCAATGGTCAAAGGAATTGAAGTTTCCTTTGATGCTAAAGAACTGGGTGTTATTCTAAACATACCAGCTGAGGGATATGAGGACTACACAAGGCAAATATGGCCTTGTCTAGATGGGATGGCCTCAACAATTAACATCACCAGATTCTTCAGTGATAATGAGAAGGAGATTGAACCCAGGCCGGTCTACAAGAGTGAAATGAAGCCAGAACACATGCTATTCTTCGAGTTCGTCATCAAGTTCCCACTGCCCAGACAAGAAAGAAGGCATATTGCCAACTATATGGATCTGGCCTTAATGGAATGCTTGTACAGGGGAAAGCACATCAATTGGCCTGCTTTCATCATCCAACTCTTGGACAGAGTTGTGAATGGAACCAAAGCATACACAATTCTATATGGCTTCCTTCTGACAGCAATGCTTGCTTATATTGGGGTTCTGGTGAAGAAGGCTGAGATGGCTACTGCCAAAGACTATTTTGGGAAGGAAACTTTGCTGACATGTGACTACAATGTCAATGTTCTTGTGGATGAACCTGGTTCATCTAGGATGCAACCAGTCAACAACAAAGTTAGAACTCTGGTGAAGGAAAGCGAGATCAAGGATATGGAGATCCTTCATTTGAAGTCTCGTGTGATTGAGGTTGAAGCTGAGCGGGATGCTCTCAGGGCTGAATTATCAAAGGAGAAAGAAAATAACGAGGGTGTTCTTAAGCAGATGCTTTCTCTCCTACAATCCAAGACCACAACCTCCTCTGCACCTTCCCATCCTTAGGTTATCCAGAGCTTCCCCATAACCTTTCAAGTGCCCAGTTCGGGACGTGTTTCTGTCTTTTTAGACTTGTTTCTATTTTTTTCTGTTTTTTGCTCATGGTTGGTTTGTTTTTGTTTTGCTGTATGGTGGTTGATAATCGTTACTAATGAATGAATTTTTCTTCTAGTTATTGACTTGTCTCAATTTCTTATTTAGCTTACATTTATTGGCTTCTTGTGTTGATTAATCATGCTTTGCACCTGCAGTTGCCTCAATGGCCATGAGTAGTAATTAATAAATCTGGTAAGTCTATCATTTTGCAATCTTTTCGATGATGCCAAAAGGGGGAAGATATGTGCTGAATTTTTTTAAAGTGATATTTATAACCTAATGACCCTGGTTTCTCAATGATTAATGCTTAAAATATACAAAGTATTTGAAGTGTATACAGGATTAAGCACAGAGTTTTTCATCATCAAAAAGGGGGAATTTGTTGACCCATGTCACTGCATAGTTTTGAAGATTGACAAAGGCTGACCAGTTGAACCAGGTCCATCAGAGCACACATTCTTGAACTGAATAGCTGACACATGAACAATATATGCATAGGAGATATTTGTGACTGTGAAGTATCAATGAACCAAGAGATTGTCTCCTAATGCGAAAAGGTTGCAAACTGATGAGAGAATAGAAGTTGAATTCAACAAGAAAAGTAACAAAGGAAGGAAGTTGAGTTTAATTCAAATTCTTTCTCCCAAGAAGAGTTGAACTAGAATTGATCGACAAATTCAACTACTGACTCTATAAATACTCGAAGTATTTCTGCTGGAGAAAGAGACGCACAAGTACTGAAGTGAATCAAGATCTGAAAGCAAAATTCCCGGAGTTGTTTTGTAAGAAGATTTATTGTGCGATACAAAGGCTACAGATCAGCTAGAAGAACCAGTTTCATCGTAGATGTATTGAGTCTAGTTGATTGTAGTAGGTGTTTCAATATTGCATCTTATCAGCTTTCTTAGTTGCATATTATAATAGGTACACATTGTTCAAGTTAGAGTTAACTTGAAGCTTGTAGAAATTAGCTAGAGGCTAGTTGATACAAAGGGATTAGAGTTATTCCTAGGATTACAAAAGAGTTTATTTTGTAAGTCCGTTAGCTCAGAGTTTTTGGTGAAGAGTTTGAGAAAATCCTAATGCAGAGTAGGTCGTGGTTTTTTCACCTTTTGAGCCAGGTGTTTTCCACGTAAAAATATCTGTGTTTTTACTTTACTGCTTTTATTATTCCGCACCAGTAGAAGTTGGAACACAAAGAAGAACCAGGTTCTTCTTGAGAGACAACATTCGAAAAAATGGGTACCACACTTTTAACCTATATTCTTGTGTGGTATTGACGTCTAAAACATCAGAAGGCCTCTAGCCAACAAGATTGGGGGAGGGAGCATCGAGATACATATGCTTTGTCACTGAAGAAACCTTACCCGTAGCCCGAGCAGACTGTAAGTGGGAGGGTAAAGACGTGGTTGTCCCAGGGCCTGACGACGATATAACAACTCATATGAAGGGGTATCTGAGTATTTACACCCCTTTACACTTGTCCCTGTGGATCCCGTAGTTCTTTCTTTATGCAAGAGATACGTGCTGTGTCTCGGGAAAATGCGCCTATCCTTCTGAAGGATCGTGATCCTCTTGCGCTACTTTATGAACAACACCAAGTCTCGCCGGTTCACCCTAAACCACCTACTATGTTCATACAACCCCTAATCTTCCGAGGGGACCCCCCTCCCCCCCTCCCCGAGTTTCTACATTTCCCTGAGGATGGAATGCATCCTGTAAGTATTATCTCTCTTGGGTATTCCTCCCCTTCTATTTAGTTTTCTCATTGCTTGTGTTTGTGGTCGTGTTGCCATTGCCCGAGTTCCAGATGCAATCCCCTGATTCAAGGAGTGGATTGAGGGGATTTGTAAGCAGATGCCTTACTCCGAGCGTTCTTGGCGCAGGATCTCAAAAAGCAGATGGGAGGCCCGTTCTAATGAGGAGGTTCCTTCCCGAAATTGTTATCATCACACTTTTAACTTACACAGTGTTAACTTCTACCTTTTTCGTGCAACCTGCCTAAGTGATAAGTGTGGATTTTGAGCACTTATTAATACCTTTTTACTTTTGTTTTAATCCGAAAGTATTGATTTATGTTTCCAAACTAATGAAAGTGTACAAATTGAAGGAATGTTGGAAAACTGGGCTCTTATGAAGAAATCTGACTAAAAAAGGAGTGTTCTGACTCACAAGGCAAGAAGGGGCGCAACACACAAGAAGTGCGGTCCACAGAGGTATTTCTACGATCGCAGAAGAAAGTGTGGACCGTAGAATTCCTTCTGCGGCCGCAGAACTAGTGAAAAAACCTAGTAGACTTCAAGCATAAGTGCTGACCACACATGAGTTGTGTGGACGCAGATCATGGTCCGCACTGACAAGAGTTCAAAAAGTCCAGAGAGTGTGCAAATAACAAGGACTGAAGCCTTTTCTGAAGTGCGGTCCGCTTTTATGCTTCATTTTCTACTATGAGTATCTAGACGTTTACTAGGGTTGTGACCCAACCCTACTGTGTAAACCTTATGGGTAATTAATTTAATTCTTGCTTATGATTGGGTGTTGATTATTTAGCCTTGTTTATGCTTTAATTTAGAACTAACGGTTGCAAACATTGATTCATGCCTTTTTGACATAGTCTTTACTTGAGAAAGAAGGACCTAGTCTAGGAAAACTCTCAGTGGAAATCGACCCCGTCTCTTGCTGGGTACTATTCTTCAACCGACCGTTTTCACTCACTATCGAGTGCGGATTGGAAATAGATCACTAAGACCACTTAACTTAGGACACTCGATGAGGACGAAGATCCATCTTTGCCTGCTGAGCCCTCTGTCTCGAGACAACCCAGGGCTGCCGTGAAGGAGGAGAAGAAGAAAAAGAGAAAGTCTTCGAGTTCCCGAACCCCGAGGGAATGAGGACGAAAAAGGGCAGCCACCCAAGCCTGGAAGCCCAAAAAGAGTACCAAGTCCAGGGCATCAGACCCTGGCTATTTCTACCGGCAGAGGGATAAGCCTGAAGAAATGACATTTTCGTCGCCCATGGATCGACCCCTATCGGGGAGTAGGTGACGATCGGTAAAGAAGGCCCGCGATGTCGATCCCCTTCAAGCTCGGGAACATGGGGGGGGGGGGGGATATGGAGGATGTGACATCCCAAGAAGCCTTTCCCATTCATAAGGAGGCGACCGGTGTCATAGACATCATGAAAATGCCCTCCTACATCGAGTCTATGCTCGAGGAGGCCCAGGTGGGCAAAGAAAAATCAAGTGAGGGAGTGCAGGACTTAGATGACCCCCTCAACTCCTTTTTCGATGGTATGGACATGTCTACATAGGAGGACTTTTCCAAGCTGGTTGACCTGGAGATCCCGACGAAGGACGTGTCCTCGGGAGCTGGCGGGCCGAACTCGAGCCCAAAAGTAGTGAAGTAGTTTCCACACTGACGTGGACCCCTGCCGCAAGAGAAAGTCATTATTACGATCCTAGAGGATGCTCGGGTCCTATCCTCTTTAGTGGGCATGGCCAGCTACCTTTGATGCCTGGTGACCAAGGAGGACCAGGCAAAGATGAAAGAGGTGGGGCACGTCAAGTCTTTTCAACAAGGCGCAACAGGCACTGAACTGGGTAAGACATCAACACTTTTGCACCCCTTTGAATTTCGCTTAAGTTTTGATGTCCCTTACCGTTTTCGTTGTTTTATAGGCCTCAGTGCTTCATCATGAGAGTTTCCACCGGTACCGCTTGGGAATCACCCAGCTCGAGTTCGAGCTCAAAGAGCAGGTCCAGGAGAAGGACATGTACATGCTTCTTAGTGAGCAACAGGACGGGGCCCTCAAAGACCTCCAAGCCATGTTGTACAAGGTTCAGAAGGAAGCTTCGACCCTGGAGAGGAAACATGTCGACTTGGTCGAAAAGGTAAAGGTCTTTGAAGCTAAAAATGAGGAGCTAGTCATGGTGACTAGCAACACAACCTCGCAGGTCTAACAGAAGATCGACTTGATGGACCAGTTCCGAACCGAGAATAATGAGGTCAAGGCCATGGCCGAAGGGTGGAAAGGCAGAATGGTCCTTCTGGCTTCGGAGAAGGAAATAGTGAATGCGGAGTTGGCATCAGTGGATAACCAACTCCGGGTGGCAAAACACAAATCTGACAAATGGTCTCAGCTGAATGATCATCTTTGAGCACGATTGAGCTTGGCTGTCGTAGAGCGAGATGCCCTCGATAGAGAATATGAAGCACCAAAGTCCAAATTAGATACAACCTTCGCTTATGCCAAAGAAATAGTTGCCTAATACAAGGCCTATGTGGAGGTAGCCGAGACCCGCCTAAAGATAAAGGCTGACTATGTGAAGCGTATATACCGAAGCGAGACCCTCGAAGAGATCCACGCCCGAGGTGTTGACTTATCGGTAGAGATCGAGGGAGTCAAAAATCTCGAGTCTTAGGCAAAGGAGCTCTATGAGCCGGAGTTTGCCGAAGGATCGGAGGGTTCCGAGGGTTCTGGCGATGAGTCAAGCGTAGATGCCTTAGTAATTTATCAATTTTTTTTTTCTCTTATATCTTTTTTGTTTATTTTGAGGCCGTTTTTTGGGCCTTTGTAAATATATTTTCGAATATATATGAAATTTTCCCTTTCTGGAAATATTGTATCCTTACTTTTCCAGCATCATTTTATAATATCTATTCATGTAATGTTCTTGATGCCTTAGCATATAATCAAATGTAGTCATGGGGCGTTCACTTTTCGGAGGTCTGAACGGAGCCTGACCTTGATACAAGTTTGTTTGCTCAAGGCTTTGAAACCTAAGCGTGACCGGAGGTTTTCAATATGCTTAAGTGATTTTAGATGGTGCTTTTGCCTAGGGTGATGCTTTAGCAGGTTTCGAGTTTTTATTGAGGCCTAACTTTCTGATTACGAGCTTAGGATGTCTCCGAGTCGTTCTTAGGGTGACCGTAGACTTTTGTATTTGGGCACCGCCTAATAGGTTTTGTGCCTCGGGGATTCAGTAGCCTAGGTTGTCCAAACTTCTTCGGGCGATAGTGATTTGCTCCCACCTATACCACTAAATAGTAGCAAGGAAGGGGGTTGAAGCAGCTTTTACCCGAAGGGTCGGGATCGATTTCCATAGGGAGCTATAAAAGTGGGAGTTGAGTGTCTAAGTGATCTAGTGGCGTGTCGTGCTCTTAATTACACTTCTCATAAAAAGGTTTTTGTTATTATACTATGATTTAGTCTAAATGAAACAATGAACTAGCTAACTAATGTCTTTTTGTGGATTTTCTCAGTTGATAAAAGGACTAGGGTTGTGACTTCTTACTAGGCGGGTGAATAATAGGGTCTAAAATTGAGAATGAACTTGTGAAATATGGGTGAAAAACAAAACCTCATGGGAGTAGATAGTATTACAAATCACTAGTTATCAACTCCCCCAAACTTAAGTCTTTGCTTGTCCTCAAGCAAACAAAATAACTCCCACCTCCGTAACAAGAAAAGAGAAAGTATTTCAGCCATTAAGATGTGATTCATCAAGCTTCAATTGGGACTAACGATTATCCTCAACACAAATGAATTATTGACAAAGTTATGCAATGATTTTCTAGCTCACTAGATCTAACGTGACACCAAAGCTTCAAGAGTTGACTAAGGTCGTTATAGAGCTTCTCTCTTTCACCTCAATCACTGTGGATCCCAGACTCTTCCTCCTCTACTTTCCTAGGCTCACCTCACCATAAAGAATGACTCTCAGAATTGAGTTTATCATGGGGTGCTCTCTTCACTCTTAAAAGAATGCCTCAAGTCCAGCTTTTAAGTACCATAAGCTTGCCCCTCATGTGAATCACCACTAATGTAAGCTCACTCAACTTGAGATCCTATAGGGCTTTGTCGGGATGTAATGGAGGCTTCTTGGATCAAATTTAGTCATGATGAAGTTTGGTCAAAAATCTTCCCTTAAGCACTCCAATTTTTCACATTTTTGCACATTTTACTCTTGACTCTTTGAGTCACACATTTTCCTTGGGGAACTTAGAGAGACTCATAGTCACTCATTCTTTTACTTTGGGCTCATTTTCCTCCCTTTTTTTTCATCTCAACCTCTTTTTCAAGCTTTTGCTTTTCCTTTTGCTTTTCCTCTCACCCTTTTTCTTTTCATTTTGGTTCATTTTGCTTTTCAACCTTTTCTTTGGACCAATTTATTATCATCAAGCCTTTCATCACTATGAAAATCTTCATCTCTCCCGCAAACTTATGATTTTTGCATATTCTTCATCAAGAGTGCTAAAGGAAAGATAGGTGCCAAGAGAGGGTCATTAGAGAAAGGATGAAGGTTTACAATGTGGTTTTTGGACAAATCGGCTCAGGCTCAAAAGGGGTTGACTAGGGATCTTGTCAAGGTTGGCTAACGAAGCCTTTCAATTTCAGTAGGGATTTAAGGAAGGCCTATGATCATCTCACAAGTCGAGCTCACTTAAGATTTCGCGTAGAAAAACACTCGGGGCAAGTTTTAGACTTTTAGGCACGACACTCGGGATATGCAATTACAAACCTCACCTCACAGGCCTTAGGATTGCTAAAGAGTATTGATTCGAGGTCCCACAACAATCTTGGTTCAAATTGAAAACTCAAATACGGCCATGAACACCACCTGACGACAGTTTCAGTCAACTCAAGACTCTAAAGGTCACAACTAGAAATAGCCTCATTTGTAATCTGTCTTTAACCATAAGGTCATTTGTAATATGTTGGTGCCAAGTGAAGCTCTATTTGAATCACATTTATTCACTACTACTGAAATGAAAGAAAACAAAAACAAAAACAAAAAGAAAAATAGGAAACTGACTCAATCCCTTAAGAAGGTCGTCACACCGTCTGTCGTAGGGAAGAGACACCCGGTTCGCACAATTTCCACCCCTGGAAAGAGCCGTGGACTTAAGAAAACCAGGGGCTTATTGACAGCGCAACAAGGAAAAGAAGAAGTTATAAATTAAAAAGAAGCTACTAAATGAAATAAGAAGTTAGACTGCAAATGGAAAAAGCTAAAGAAGTTATAAAGTAGAAAATACGAAAACCAGAAATGAATATTTACAATAGGGGCTGAATATATACATATGATAGGGTAGGGGATCTGAACATATACATACCAAAATTAAAAGTACGTGAATGTAAATAAGAAAAGGAAAAAGAGTATTAACAGTTATTACAATCCAAAATCATCAAATTGTCTAAAAACATCACTACCAAATAGAGGCCACCCCCTCCAATAAAACTAGCATTATCCTCAATGCTAACTAGCCAAAAATAGATCAGGGGAGTGGGGGTGAGATAGAGTAAAAGAAAACTCCCTATGGTGCCTCAGACTGCATAGGTGAGGGGTCAAATGGGGATGATGAAGAAGGCACTGTGGCAGTAGTGATAACAGGGTCCTCTGGCTGCATGGCTGTCTGAACCTCGGGCTCCTCGAGCTGATTCTCCGTGTCATCAGTCCGTGGGATGGCTCTCCTACGAACTGGGGGGGTGGTGGAAGGTCTTCCTCATCGACATGTGAATCCTGGTCAGTGGGGCCTGACTCCCCTAGCAAAAGATCAAGGGGGATGTCCCCCGCAACAACGACCTTTGCCACCTCCTTCATAAAAGCAGCTTGAGTCTCCTGCGTCTTCTTCTGTACCTTCTTCATATCATCCTGGCCTTTTTCATCCTTTTCACATACTTGCCCCAATAAGTGATCTCCACTTGTTGCTTTGCTAGTGTCTCAAAGATTTTTTTTTTGGTTCTCCACCACGCTCGTCAATGTTTCCTCTAGACTAGGAGGCAATGCAATAGGTGCCGGAGCTAACTGGGCTGCAACTATAGAAGAAATATCATTAAGCTTAGAGGAAGCTACCTGCAGCCAGTTGGTGATACAACTAGAGTCTGAGACACTTTCAGGGCTGTCTGAGGATATTTGGATGATGATGTCGCTGATACTGGTATGGGCATAGCAGGATCTGATGGAGGATCAGGGACAACAACAGCAGTGGGCCCCTTAGAAGCAATAGAGCCTTCAGCAGCAGCAGAAGGCCCTGTGGATGTGGAAGTACCAGGGGCTGCACAGGTGGAGGCTTTCCCTTTTTGCTTTGGGTTTTTCTTGCCCCTTCAAACTGTACCAAGAGAAAGCCGTCCGGGGCTTCACAAACGTATCAAAATCCCTCCCCTCAACCTCATTGTCTTGGAAATACATAGTTAGGAAATTAGGAAAGGGATATGAGGCCTCATTTTTCTTCACAACCCGTTCTATCCCTCTGCACATGATATTCCCGATGTTAATCAGGATACTGTCCATAATAGCACCCACTATCACCGCCATGGCAAGGGGCATATCACTGTCATGGAGTATTGGGTCTATCCTGCTGCAAACAAATGTGGCCTATCCCAGGGCCTCAAAACTCAATGTGTTCCTTCTGATGGGGGTTCCTGCAACCAACCAATCCGGTGTAGTCCCTGGGATAGCTATGACTTAAGCTAACCATGTGCGATCCAAATCTTTCATATTCCCTTTATCCAAGTATCGAGTCTCATCTTCATCCCCGAAACCCGCATACCTATTAAAGGTTTTGCCATTGTACAAAATTTTCTGATTGCGAACCTTGGTGAGGTATGTGTCCTTTTTGGTGTATGCCACATTTGTATAGAACTCCTTCACCACGAATTCATTGGCATCAACTACTTTGAATGTAAAGAAGTCCCACCCCTCCCTCTCTAAAAATTGCTTCTTCACATCGGGGTTGAGGGGTAAAAAATCCTTGATGATGAATGGTCTTTCTGGGATGAGAGATCTTTGGGGACACGAGTCTCTAAACAGATGGTAGGCCGGTTCGGAGACAAACCGGTCCTGCCATGTCAATGGGTTTCTGGTCCTCAGAACTCCAGCAGTCTGCATTCGGAGGTCACCACCCATTCCATCGTCATACACCTCATCTGAGTTGTCGAGGTTGATGGAAGGAGGGGCAGCTGATTGGGCTGCTGACTGGGCTGCTGCACCTGTGCCCTCGGGAGGAGTGGCTGGATGACTAGAGAAATCATCAGAAGACTCCGAGCTAGTGTCACACCCCTTTTTTCCAATAAACTTCCACTAAACCCTCTTAAAACTAAATAAAAAGATTTTGTGAAAGTTCAAAAGGGATTTTTCGATTTTCAAAAAGTGACAAAAGATTGTGTTCAAAAGGATTAACTCAAAGTCGCCACCTAGCATTTGATTTCGGTGTGCCAGGTCACCGCTTTTTAATTTGAATAAAAAATGAAAAATTCCTTTCAAAACACGTTTGACTCTTAAACTAAGTCTGCACCAAAGATTCGGGTAAGGGGGTTCATTTGACTCGGGGAGAAGGCGTTAGGTATTCCCCGAGTCCCGTGAAAGTCACGGTTGCGTACTCGATCTAGTTGGATTTTTAAAATATCCGAATTGAGGTAAAATCACAAAAAGTAAAATAAACACAAATAAGGCTCGAGGTCGTCCCAACGAATAAAATAAAAATAAAAATAAAAATATAAATCCTATCCTACGCTTCCTCGAGTTGTTTCGTCTTTGGCCTTAATTTACATTCACTTCGGGGCGTACCCCAGATCAAAATATGTACAAATCCTTCGGGGCATTCCCCGTATATAATAATCAACTAACGGGGACAACCTCTTACCTCATATAAGAGAAACGAAAAGGGAAATCCTAAAGTTTTCCTACCCGAGTGTGGTCGGCTTAAGCATGTTACTAGCGGAGAAATAAAGAGATAATAATAACTAAATAGAAATACTAAATTTTAAACGCAATTTTGTTTTCTTTCAATTTTCAATTTTTCAATTCCACGGCCTTTTGATTCAAGCTTAACTAATGAGATAATAATTCAATCATTTTTTTAACAAGGTTCCACCCCACACCACACTACCCAAACCAAATTAAGATTAATGTTCCTTTCCTTAATATTAATCAAGTTACACAACTTAAAATCTATTTTTAACAAAAGAATAAATAAGTTAAATGATGAACTAATCAAACGAAAATAATTTTAATCAAGAACGAAAAACAACACACAACCGAACAATGAACAATATATCTGCAAGAAAACTCTAACACACGAAAACAGATCTTGAAACTAAAGAGCAAGTAAAGTTTAGAATTGGACCTTTATAGCTGCAAAATGTTTTGAAACAATGAATAAGAATACTCCAACCAGAACTACGGTTGACGACCTCGACGACCTCGAAACTTCAATACCCGCTCCGAACAAAACTCATAAAACGAACTCCAAAATGGACTCAAAACAATAATGGAAACGAATAGAGAGAGAGAGAGCTGAAGTCGTGGAAAATAGTGAGAAATAACTCCGTGGACAGAGGGTGAGACGCGACAATGCTTCGCCATTCGATCTGATTCCGGTTGGTTGAATTCCTTCTTGGCAGCTAGATGAGGCAAAGTTTCCGGCGAGTTTGGATTTGAGATGGCGGAGGCGTGTGAGAAGAGGGGTCGCTGGTCCTTCTGGACCTACTGCAGGCACCAGTCGAGGGAGATGGCTGGTTTTCTTCTAGTTTCCGGCGGGTTTGGGCGATGATGAGGGGCGGAGATGGAGAGGAAAGGTTGGACGCTGCTAGGTGGCAGATGGTCGCTGGGCTAGTCGGCTAAGCTCGCCGGTGAGCGGTTGAAGGGTAAGGGGGAGGCTGACCTTAGGTTGCAAGGGAGGTTGGTCGTGTGGCAGTGAGGTTTTGGAGAGGAAGAGCTGGTGGGAGTGGCGGCGTGTGGGTGTTTCCCGGCGTGTCTGGTGGCGGCTGTGGTGGTCGTTTTTGTGGGTGTGTCTGGTTGTCCAGGATTGTGTCACTGGAGAGGTCCTGAAGAAGAAGAGGGAGTTAAGATTTTTAGGGTAGTCAAGGGTAAAGGGAGATTGGGCTTTTGGGATTAATTTCGAAAATGGGCCAAAAAATGAATTTTTAGCCCAAATTTGATTCTTTCTTATTGAACAAGAATAAAATATTACCCACATATATTAATTAATCCTAATTAAGTAGAAATAACTACTAAAACAAAACTATTTTTGGTGTTTTTCAAATATCATACTAAAAAAATGAAAATGGGATTAGATCGCAAAAAATTTCAAATAATATTATTACCAAAAATACTGATATTCCTGAAAACGAAGTGAAAAATATTTTTTTGTAATTTTCATTTTTGTAATAAAATAAAGTAAAAGATTCAAAACTAGTTAAAATGTGTAAAATCTCGGGGAGGGTCAAAAATTACATGTCTACAGCTGCCCCTCTTTGACTGGAAACGCGTTCAGACAAAGAACTACTAGACAGGTTTTTTGACCCGACCTTTATTTAGAGAGACCAAAAACTAAAATAAAGGAGAATGTGACCGAGCCCTGTCATCTGAGCTTCCTACATATCCTTGGATATAAAGGAATCATGCCACATGTAGTTCAGCAGTAGGAACAATGATGGAGAAGGACACGGGGGTGGAGATCCGATTGAGGTGCCGTCGAGGTTCCGGTCCGCGACCCTGTTATTACATAAAAAATAAAAGGAAAAATTACATCAAAAAATAAAAGAAAAACACACTTCTTCTTGTCTTGAATCCTCCTTGAATCTCCATTTGATCCTTCAACATGAAATTAAAAATTCACCCTATTCTTCAGGCGGACACCCTGCTTCCTGCACTTGAAATAAAACTTGGAGTATACTTGAGCTAGCAAACCTTGTCCTTTAGGCGGCTCATGCTACTTCTGATTTGACTTAACGACTGGAAGTTGACCCTATTCTTCAGGCGAGTTCCTGCTGCTTCTGACTTAAACTTGAAACTGAAACTTGACCTTGTTCTTCAGGCGGTATTCTATTGATGCTTCTCTAACTTGAACTTGAAAACCGAATGATGACCCCGTTCTTCAGGCGGGCTCCTGATGCCTCTCTGTCTTGAACTTGTAAAGTTAAAGTTCACCCTGTTCTTTAGGCGGGATTCTCCTGATGCTTCTTGAACTTGGAAATTGAAAGTTGACCCTGTTCTTCAAGAGAAATTCTCCTGATGCCTCTTGAACTCAAAATTTAGAAATGAACACTGACCCTGTTTTTCAGGCGGGCTCCTGATGCCTCTCTGACTTGAACTTGTAAACTGAAAGTTGACCCTGTTCTTCAGGCGGGGTTCTCCTGATGCCTCTTGAACTCAAAATTTAGAAATGAACACTGACCCTGTTTTTCAGGCGGGCTCCTGATGCCTCTCTGACTTGAACTTGTAAACTGAAAGTTGACCCTGTTCTTCAGGCGGGGTTCTCCTGATGCCTCTTTAACTTGAAATTAAAAAGTGAACACTGACCTTGTTCTCCAGACGGGCTCCTGATGCCACTTGAATTTGAACTTGAAAACTGACCCTGTTCTCCAGGTGGGTGCCTCCAATCACAACAAACAGACAAAACAAAGAAAATTTTCTTCCCCAGTTTGTACCAGGAACATTCGTGAGTCTTAATTGAATCCCATTTTCTAGGTGGGTCCTGAAAACTTAAATCAAATCTCATTATCCATGAGGGTCCTGAGAACTTAAAACTATTCTTTGAAAATTTGAAATTAAAATCCCATTATCTAGGAAGGTCCTGTAAACTTGAAAACTAAATCCCATTATCTAGGAGGGTCGTGAGAACTTAAAAGTAAATCCTTGAAAGATTGAAATCAAATCACATTATCCAGGAGGGTCCTGAAAACTGAAAATGAACATACCTGAACTATGCTCCCTTTCTGGAAGATCCCTGCAAATCGGACAAAATTCCTTGATCCTAAGCCATATTTTCGTTATGGGGGACCCCTACAGATCGAACATATTTTCTTGCCCTTGTCTCAAACAAATGAAATCTTGGTGGTTAGCTCGTGGCATTATTGCTGAAGGTGTCCTCTACTGTCACTATCATGCTTCATTCTGATTAAACTATAAACTGAGTATGACTAACTAAAAACTAACCTTATTCTCCAGGCGGGACCCTTGAACTCAAGAAAAACTCGAGATTAAAACTTAAGGAAACTAACAATTGACCCTATTCTCCAGGCGGGACCCCTGAACTTAAGAAAACTAAAGACTAACAACTAGAGGAAACTAAAATTGACCCTATTCTCCAGGTGGGACTCCTGAACTTAAGGAAAACTAAAACTAACATCTTAAGAAAAATTAAAAACTGACCCTATTTTCCAGGCGGGACTCCTGAACATAAGGAAACCTAAAACTAACATCTTCAGAAAAATTAAAAACTGACCCTATTTTCCAGGCGGGACCCCTGTACTTAAGGAAAACATAAGATTAACGACTTAAGGAAACTAAAGCTGGACCTATTTTCCATGTGGGACCCCTGAACTTAAGGAAAACTAAAGATTCTTCCCAACTAGTACGATGTTTAGAAGGTATGGTTCTTCTCAACTAGAGCAAATTCTTGAGAGGTAATGATCTTCTCAACTAGGGAATGCCTAGGAGGTAAAACGAAACATTCTCAAACAGCCTTTGTGCTGACAAAATTGGGCATGACACCTGAGAGATTCAAGCTTCCAAGCTTTGATTTCGACACAATCTTCGTCCCTGTTTCAAACAAAGAAACCTTGTGAGTTTAAAATGTGGTGGTTGGTTTGTGGCCTTGACTTTGAGGGCGATTGCTCCTGTACTTTCCATGACAACTTTTATTTCCACTTGGAAGACCTTGCTTGTTATTGGTTAACCACTTTCTCTATCAACCCTTATAATGAAAACACCTCTGATCCGTTCAAGCTCAATACCTTATACCCGATGCATTGCTCATGAATTGACATTTACCGAACCTTTGCATTTCATATGAATCCCAAAGCACGTCAATTGTTATCAAATCAGTGCGCATATTGTTATTTCCTAACTTGTGTCGCTTTGATGTGCTAGCCAGATTCTGTTCTGTGCAATTGGAAAGCTGGTAGCAAATTTTGAAGTCATTTCTCACTTGTTTTGACCAAACTAACTCAAAAAAGGACTTGATCAAAACAAGAGGAACAAAGTAAGGGACAATGGAAAGACATGATATCTAACAAGAAAACTACAAAGTAGAAACTTATCAGATGTGGATACCAACTCTAATGACCATGACATGCATTTTTGGATTAATGGCCTAATCTGTCAAGAAAGTATACAGTTCAAATCTTGTTATATCTCTAAAGCCGTGAAACTAGGCTTCGATGCTCTGATTATCCTATTTGATTCACGATCCTTATTCGACTTATAGTGCCCAAGGGGTTTTCACCATCAAGCCTCTCTCATTTTGCTCTTTCTCTCGACTCACCATCGCCTTATGGTGCCCGTGAGGGTTTTCACTAATAAGACTCTCTCGTTTTTGTTCTTTTCTTCTTATTTCCTATGATTCTGCAAATGGGCAAGGAATTAACCATGGTAGAAATATCATATGCTCCTGGCATGTCTCGCTCGGCGTTCTCAAAGATTATCTGGGAGGTCTTTTTTGGACTGTATGATGGCTTTCGGACGGGGTTAGAAAGAAGGGATATCATAAAGACTCAAAATAACTATGACAACGAGGTTAATTTATTTATAACTTTAGGAATCCATTTTAAAATTTTGTCCCAATTTTTGAATTTTTTTGAGATGGAATTTCTAAGAGAACTGCCCCACTCAGACTTCGTGGGATTATGAAAAATTTTATTTGGTGCGACCGAACCATAAGGCTGCATACGTATCTTATGGTGACAAGAATCAGGTCGAACGTAGTTCAAAAGACTACTCTTTGTTGCTACTATTTTTTTCTTTTTTTTTGCAATTTTCTTTTGGAATGAAGTTCTAACAAACCTTATGGGGCATGATGTTTTTTTTAATGACCCTGACTCGATTCCAAAAGAGGGGAGGTCAAGAAAATTAGCATAGGCTCAAAAGGGGTACCAAATGGTATAAAGTGTTTGGGTAGCTGAAAGAAGGCCTCCTAATCCCTGAAAATGCCAAGTACAACACATGCAACTTGAGAATGAAAAAGGAAGATCACGCACATCATTTCTTTTGCAACTTTGGCATTGATGTAACCGATATGCCTTTCACTTTTCTTTAGTACCTTGTCAAGTACAGAACTCTCGTTGTGTGATCTCTTCTTCACAATGGATGTGCTCTGTCAATTTGGAGCAAACTCTCTTGGCTCTATCTGGTAACTCGGGATACACTTGAACTCAAAGTTGCTTGCTTCAAATTGTCTGGGACGTACTCTCTTGTAACAATTTCTTATCGTCCTCTTAACTCTCCAAACTATCTGCCCCAGTTTCACACAATTCAGGCTTTAGATGATCTCAAAATGTCCAAATTTTTACTTATTTCCCTTAAATATTCATCTTCAAAACTTGTTTCATTGCCTCATAATTAGACTAACTTTTAAGACCAGGCTTACGTGTGCATGTCATGTCACTAGAGTCGGCATGAAAAGACTTATAAAAAGAAAAAGAGAACCAAAACAAATGGACAAGAAATGACAGAAAATAGGAGATTATATTAAACTGACAGTGAAAAAGTGTGAACAACAAAAACAAGCAAGAAAAACTTGGGTTACAACCCTGGAACAAACCTAGATAACACTAACGGATTACTACGACTAAACGAACTAGGAAAAATAAAAGGATAGAAGGGTTTGAGTCACAAGACAATATCCGGATTACAACCCTGAAATAACCCGGACAGAAATGACAACAAAATAAACCACCAAGACTCCCCTGGCTAGCAAGAAAGGAGCGTCTTTCCAATCACCAAGCCCTACATCTTAGACACTGAGTTCCACATCAATATTACCATAACCTTCACAAGTCTCCATCACATTGACCTCAGAAGATTGCTTTTGGGTCCTCTTTGACAACTCGTTCTTAAGATCAACTTCTAGAATCGAGACTGACAGCGCTGAAAATTTTGCGGCAAGTGGCCTTCCAAGGGACTCAGAAGAGTTCTCGTGTTCCTTTTCAACACAAATCATGCCCACCATATGCGTCTCATTATGAACAAGTGATGGAATTTGGCTAGTATCTGTTGCATCTAGATTTTGCACGATAATATCACCTGCATGAATAAGCTTCTGGACTGCTCTTTTTAGATGCCAACACTTTTCTATACTGTGCCCCTAGGCATTAGAGCAATAAGCAAAATTCTTTGGCAGGGGATTCGATATTTTTATTTGAATCATCTTCAACATGTCCAATTTCCTTAGCCTTTGGAACAAACTAGCATATGATTCTCCAATAGGAGTGAAAGACTTTTCTCTTTGCTATTGCCTTTTCAGTTTGTACTCCGACCTCGGTTGGAAGCTCTTGCGCACGGGTGGTTGACATGATTGAGGAGGCGGGTAAGACATTTGTGGAGGTGGTGCTGTCCATTGCAGGTCTGGTGGATGTGGAGCATATGGCGGTGCGTTAGGGATAGAGTAGCGGGAAAGTGAGGTATGACTTTGGGGTTTTTGTAGGGAGAAGTAGCATTGGGGAGGATTATCTGGAGTACGTGGATATTCATGGGGTAGGTACTGAGGTTGAAAGCGTTGAGCAGGAACGCCTACTGGGTCTTGTTGTTGGCGGGGCTCAACAACATCTTTTCTATTTCTTTTTCTTCCCCCCAAGTTCACTGTGATGTTTTGAATGTCTTCTGTAGTATCTTTCAATGCAGAATAGCTCATGATTTTGCTTAGATTGATTCCTTCTTCTACCATCTCCCCAATTTTTACCACATCATTGAAAGGTTTACCCAAAGTAGGGATTAAATGACTGAAGTATGTGGGTCCTTGAGCTTGTAGGAAAAGCTTAACCATTTCTTCTTCATCAACTGGAGGACTGACTTGTGCAGCTTGTTCCCTCCATCTGATTCCATATTCCCTAAAGTTCTCACTGGGCTTCTTTTCCATCTTAGAAAGGGTGGAGCGGTCTGGGACAATGTCTATATTGTACTGAAAGTGTCGAACGAAATCTTGATCCATGATATCCCATGCATACCACTTACTAACATCTTGATGCCTATGCCATTCCAAGGCTGCCCCGCTCAAGCTCTCACTGAAATACGCCATCAGCAACTCATCTTTCCCGCCAAAACTTCTTATTTCACTGCAATAACCCCTCAGATGGGCTACTGGATCTCCACGTCCGTTATACAAGTTAAACTTTGGCATTTTAAACCCCGCGGGTAGATGAACATCAGGGAACATACACAAGTCATTGTAAGACACGTTTATCTGATTTCCCCTCCCTTGCATGTTTTTTAAGGATTGCTCTATACCTTTTAGATTTCTAGACATCTCATCTCGCTCTTCATTCCTTGTGAACTTTTCAGTCTCAACATGAGGCTCATTATGGGAGGTATGATTATATGAGTCTGGGACCTGGTGGGCCAGCTCTAGGGGGTAGTATTGGGCATCAAGAGGGTTGAACTGGTGTTCACTGTTGGACCTGAAGAGAGGTTGTTGAGAAGTTATGATCGTGGAGGTAGTGGATATGGTAGGAGGGCTATTTTTAGGAGAAGTAGTTAGAGGACGATCGATGGAGCTACTAGGGAGGTTGGGAAAGCTGGGATAAACGGGAAAATCTGGAGAGTATGGAGGATGATCTGACATTATGTTTGGAGCTTGGGTAAGGGTATCATCTATGAAGCTAGGTGGTGGCGGGGGTGGTGCCTTCCCAGCCATCCAAGCATGATACATGTACGCCATGTGTTGTCTTAACATCCTTAACTCTTCAACCAACCTAGTGTCCCGTTCAACCAATTGTTTTCGGGTATATCAACCAACTCAACCCTGTTGTCGTCTGCCATTGCCTTTAGACTTTATGTTGTAGGAAAGAGTTACCATCTTAACAACCGCAAACCAACCACCCTTCTGCTATAATGAATATAACAAAGAAGAACAAAGTGAAGACATCATGTTAGCGTTAGGGCATTTAACAAAAAATATTATTATATATGCAATGCACCTAGTCACAATTATCGGTTCTAAAATGACTTCGAGGATACGAAGGTCTTATGGCATCATCCCGACTTTACTCTCCTTGCCCTTTCCTTCAAGATTTCCTCTCTTTTCTTTACAATTATCCCTCTTTCTTGCATCCCGCAGTTTCCTCTCATTTTTCATATCTCACAACTTCTCTTGTTTTCCCTTTTTTTTTTCAACTTTTAAAAATAATTTGATCGAACCCTATGTAGGTTGACTACGTATCATGTTCCACATGAATCAGACCAAGCATAGTTCTGGAAAAATAAACTAAACAAAAAAAAAATCTTTTTGATTTTTTCATTTATAATTTTTTTTGGTTTTCAAATACAAAACAGGAAGTATGTTAATGAAAGACTAGACAAACTAAACTAGATTGCGACAAAGTGTGACACCACCTAAAAAAATTAATACTACTGGACAAGACCTATAAAATAAATGACAAAACAAACAAAAGTCTCCTCAAACAGCTCCTGAATGCGATAGTCCCGGGGTATCTGTCATGCTCGAGCTCTAGTAAATGGATCCATGCCTGAATGAGAAAAAATTAGACTAAATAGAGTTAGTGACTCAAGACTCTGGCACCTCCTATTGGATACATGCAAGGCATGATTGAACTATTTTTGCAAAATGGCTTATGTAGTCATGGATGGCTATTAATGCAAAACTCAATAAAAGTGATCTCAAAGACATGAAAAATGCCCCACTAAGGGTTGTATAGCTTCAGACTCCCAATAATCATGGCTCAAAATTAATTTGCAGAAATGACCCATTTTGCAAAAACGACCGAAATGGCTAGAAGTGGCTAAAGATGCAAACGCAAAAGGACGAGCCTTAAGGTAATATGACACCTAGTTGTGAAATCAAGATCCTAAGACATGGGTCATTGAACCTCCTTTGCAAAAATGACCTATTTGCAAGAATGGTCGATTTGGCCAAAAGTGGCTAAACATGCAAATGCAACAACAATGGACCATAAACTGAGAGGACACCTTGTTGTAGACTTAGGGCTCTAATACATGAGATAACAAGCTAATTCGAGAAAATAATCCTATTTTGCAAAAATGACCGATGTGGCCAAATGTGATTAAACATGCAAGATTTGGCTAAGACCCCGTAAAGCCAAGAACCTAAGACTCACTAAGAATACCGGACCCTATGTGGGTTGCCTACGTATCCCGCCCCGAAAGTCGAGAATCAGGTTTGTGTAGTTCGAAAAAATTAGATACGGAAAGAACATAATTTTTTTTTTTGATTTTTGGAAAATGATGGGAAAGTGTAAAATCTTTTTGGATTTTTCATTTTCATTTTTTTCTTCTTGAAAATGCTGTGAAAGAAAAAATATAACTGAGCCCTACTTGCTTCATTTTTCACCCTTCTTTCCCAAACATTAGTCGTCCAAATGACCTTTCTACCCTCAAAGATGCAACATGTATCACATAGGGATTATTGAATGTCCTTTTGGGCCATGGGCCCATTTTGACAAAATTTGGATAGGCCTCCTACAAAGGGACACGGTACCTAGGACCGAGCCCTACTAGGTCTAAATGACATGACGCAAATAAAAATGACCTAAAGACTGACCTACGTTTGGGGTTCACTAACAAGGCAATTCAGGGAAGCGTATGGTCGATGGTGGCTACTTAAGCTTTCCACCCACTCCAAACGTCTGACGGCTCCCCCTCCTAAAATAAGGGTGACTCAACAAATAGTTCGTGTACGCGACACGTACTACGGAAGTTGTTGCAGAAAGAAGACTCATGGTTATGCAAATGATGACAGTTTTAAAGCGGTAACACATAAGGAAAAGCGATAAAAAAATAACTAAAAAAGAATAAATAAAACATACAAACCAAATAAACAAAGCAAATAAAGAAAACAAACACCTCAACCGAATATCCTAAAAGACAACAAGATTAAGTATAAGCTCGAACCTGCAACGTCTCCAGCAAAGTCGCCAGAGATGTCACACCCCTTTTTTCCCAACAAACTTCCACTAAACCCTCTTAAAACTAAATAAAAAGATTTTGTGAAAGTTCAAAAGGGATTTTTCGATTTTTGAAAAGTGACAAAAGGTTTTCTTCAAAAGAATTAACTTAGAGTCGCCACCTGAAATTTGATTTCGGTGTGCCAGGTCACCGCTTTGAATAAAAAAATGACAATTTCCTTTCAAAACACATTTGACTCTTAAACTAAGTCTGCACCAGAGATTCGGGTAAGAGAGTTTATTTGACTCAGGGAGAAGGTGTTAGGCATTCCCCGAGTCCCGAGAAAGTCATGGTTGCGTACTCGATCTAGTTAGCTTTTTAAAATATCCGATTTGAGGTAAAATCACAAAAAAAGAAAATAAACACAAATGAGGCTCGAGGTCGTCCCTACTTAATAAAATAAAAATAAAAATAAAAATCCTATTCTATGCTTCCTCGAGTTGTTTTGTCTTTGGCCTTCATTTACATTCACTTCGGGGCATACCCCGGATCAAAATATGTACAAATCCTTTGGGGCATTCCCCGGATATAATAATCAACTAACGGGGACAACCTCTTACCTCAAATAAGAGAAAATAAAAGGGAAATCCTAAAGTTTGCCTACCCGAGTGTGGTCGGACTAAGCATGTTACTAGCAGAGAAATAAAGAGATAATAATAACTAAATAGAAATACTAAATTTTAAACGCAATTTTGCTTTCTTTCAATTTTCAATTCCACGACCTTATGATTCAAGCTTAACTAATGAGATAATAATTCAATCATTTTCTTTTAACAAGATTCCACCCCACACCACACTACCCAAACCAAATTAAGATTAATTATCCTTTCCTAAATATTAATTAAGTTAAACAACTTAAAATCTATTTTTAACAAAAGAATACATAAGTTAGATGTTGAACTAATCAAACGAAAATAATTTTAATCAAGAACGAAAAACAACACACAACCGAACAATGAACAATATAGCTGCAAGAAAACTCTAACACATGAAAACAAATCTTGAAACTGAAGAGCAAGTAAAGTTTAGAATTGGACCTTTATAGCTGCAATATGTTTTGAAACAATGAACAAGAATACTCCAACCATAACTACGGTTGACGACCTCGACGGACCGGACCTCGACGACCTCAAAACTTCAATACCCGCTCCGTACAGATCTCACAAAATGAACTCCAAAATGGACTCAAACAATAACGGAAACGAAGAGAGAGAGAGAGCTGAAGTCGTGAAAATTAATGAGAAATAGCTCTGTGGACAGAGGGCGTGACGCGACAATGCTTCGCCGTTCAATCTGATTCCGGTTAGTTGAATTCTTTCTTGGCAGCTAGATGAGGCGAAGTTTTCGGCGAGTTTGGATTTGAGATGGCGGAGGCGTGTGAGAAGAGGGGTCGTTGTTCCTTCTGGACCTACTGCGGGCGTCAGTCGAGGGAGATGGCTGGTTTTCTTCTAGTTTCCGGCGGGTTTGGGCGGAGATGAGGGGTGGAGATGGAGAGGAAAGGTTGGACGCTTCTAGGTGGTCGCTGGGCTAGTCGGCTAAGTTCACCCGCGAGCGGTTGAAGGGTAAGGGGGCGACTGACCTTAGGTTGCAAGGGAGGTTGGTCGTGTGGCAGTGAGGTTTTGGAGAGGAGCAGCTGGTGGGAGTGGCGGCGTGTGGCTGTTTCCCGGCGGGTCTAATGGCGGCTGTGGTGGTCATTTTTGTGGGTGTGTCTGGTTGTCCAGGGGTGTGTCGCTGGAAAGGTTCTGAAGAAGAAAAGGGAGTTAGGATTTTTAGAGTAGTCAAGGGTAAAGGGAGATTGGGCTTTTGGGGTTAATTTCGAAAATGGGCCAAAAAAATAAATTTTTAGCCCAAATTTGATTCTTTCTTATTGAAAAAGAATAAAATATTATCCACATTTATTAATTAATCCTAATTAAGTAGAAATAAATATTAAAATAAAACTAACCATGAAAACAAAACTATTTTTTGTGTTTTTCAAATATCATACTAAAAAAATGAAAATGGGATTAGATCGCAAAAAAATTCAAATAATATTACTACCAAAAATACTGATATTCCTGAAAACGAAGTGAATTTTTTTTTTTGTAATTTTCATTTTTGTAATAAAATAAAGTAAAAGTGTCAAAACTAGTTAAATAGAGATACTAGACCTAAACTAAATATTTAGGCGCTAAAATATGTAAACTCTCGGGGAGGGTAAAACATTACATGTCTACAGCTAGTGGGCTCGTTGATGAGTCTCCTTGGCTTTGATAATGCAGTTGCTAGAGCTTCCCCACTCTGTCCCTCTGAAGCTTCCCAGGAGGGCAGGTACTCACTGGACTCCGACTCTTCAGGACTAGTTCGTTTCCTCTTTTGTTTCTTTCCAATTGCTTGTGTCGGGCCCAATGATTTTCGTTGCTTTCCTTTGCCTCGACCCCTTGAAGGGTTGCCTCTCCCAGGTTGCTTTTCAGTTCCTCCCCTTGATCTCACCATTTTCTGCAAACATGTAACAAACATTGTTAATACACTGTACCTAAGTACCAAATAGAAGTCAAGAAGCAGAGAATGAAACATTGCAAACATAACCAAACCGATGTCAGCGGATTTATGACCGCTGCAGCGGAATCAGGGGACTCAGACTACCCCTCTATGAACCTATGAAACACGGATCGCGGAAAGTTGGAACGCTGCAGCGTTTGGCCACCGCTGACAACAGAAATCTGGCCGCTGTAGCGGAAATTGAAAACTTCTAAGAGTTAACTCTCTAAATCTGTGAAATGCGGACCGCGCATTATTGTTCGCTGCAACGTTACACAGGACCACTGTCAGCGGATTTATGACCGCTACTGAGGAATCCTCAAATTGAAAACATAAGGTTTTAGACCTCCGCTGTCAGTGGAATTCTGAAACGCTGCAGCGGAGGTCGTCAACACAGTGCACTTAGGGCTAGAGTTTATCAAAATTCAAAATTTTTACAAAAATACAGATATGAAGAACTCTTTACCCACATAGGTACCCAGAAAGTATTACCCCAACATTGTAACACACCTTAATAATTCAATTTCAAAGATTAGGGTTGCACTAATTCTTTACAAAAAGCTAACGAAAGAAAAACACAATGAAACTACCTAAAAAGAAAAACAAATACTAAGCTATATGTTAATCATGAGAACATACCAGTAATTTGATGAAGATGAAGGATGAAAAAGGGATGAAATTAAGGGCTTGGATGAATAGTGAAACAATAATGAGCAGTACCTTTTGCTGGGTTGTAAACAAATGAGCGAAAAGAGTAAAAAAATGAGGGTCCCTTAGTGCATATACTAAAGAGTGGGACCCATGACTGACTTACCTAGCGCGGTAGCGGATTTTTACCACTGACCGCACTTTTGCTCTTTCTTGATTGCTGCGATTTTACCTTCACCGTTGCAGCGGAATTCTGTTGCCGCAGCGGAATACACTCCACGACAACGAAATACTAAACGCTGCAGCAGAGTGGAGATTCAGATAGCATGAAATTTTCCCCATTTGGACCGCTGTCAGAGGTCATTTTCCGCTACAGCGCTTGGCCACCGCTGTTAGTGGATTTTTGACCGCTGCAGCAGAATTTTTCCACTTTGCTTAGTTCCCAGATTTTCACCTGCACTGTATCCACCAATTCCTACATCAACTTCACAACTGGTTAGTTCACAAAAAATCTATCCTACCAAAATCTGCCAAAGAGAAAGAAAAGAAAAACACTTGGGTTGCCTCCCAAGAAGCGCTTGATTTAACGTCGCGGCACGACGGATGTTACCATGTTCAAAGGAATTTCATCAGAGCCACCACGTGGCTATCTTCAAATTTACCAAGATAATGATTCACCCGGTGCCCATTCACACGAAAAATCTCCCCATTCTTGCTTTTGAGATAAAGAGCATCAAAAGGTGTAATCAATACCACTTCATACGGGCCACTCCACTTGGACTTTAGTTTGCCCGGGAAGAGATGAAGCCTAGAATTGAACAGAAGGACCAAGTATCCCACTTTGAACTCCCAGTCTTTGGCATATTAGTCGTGCATGTACTTCATTTTCTCTTTGTACAAAGAAGAGCTAGCATATGCATGGAATCTAAACTCATCTAGCTCATTGAGGTGGTCAACTCTCAAATTTGCAGCTGTATCCCAATCCAAGTTCAACTTCTTCAATGCCCATAGTGCCTTGTGCTCCAATTCCACCTGGAGATGACATGCTTTGCCATACACCAAATGGTAAGGAGACATACCGATAGGTGTTTTGAAGGCAGTCCGGTAAGACAAAAGAGCATCATCAAGCTTCCGGGACCAATCAGTCCGATTAGCATTCACTATCTTGGCCAAAATGTTCTTGATTTCACGATTAGACACTTCAACTTGGCCACTTGCTTGAGGGATGGTACGGAGTAAACACTTTATGATTGACTCCATACTTGGCTAGCAATGAATCAATGGCCCCATTGCAAAAATGAGACCCCCCGTCACTGATGATGGCACGGGGTGTCCCAAATCTTGTGAAAATATTCCTTTTTAGAAAACCAACCACACTAGGGGCCTCATTGTTGGGCAAAGCCACGACTTAAACCCATTTTGAAACATAGTCCACCGCCACAAGTATGTAGGTGTTTCCACATGAACTAATAAATGGCCCCATAAAATCAATTCCCCAAACATCAAAGATATCCACCATAAGAATTATAATGAGAGGCATTTCATCTTTCTTGGATATGTCGCCCATTCTTTGGCATTCATCGCACCGCTTGACCAACTCACTAGCATCCTTGTACAAAGTAGGCCAAAAGAAACCACAATTTAAGACTTTTGAAGCGGTCCTTGCCCCTCCATGATGAACACCATAAGGTGAGGAGTGGCACGACTCAAGAATAGACACTTGCTTTCTTCGGGCACACATGGCCGAATGACACCATCATTTCATATCTTGAACAAATACGGTTCATCCCAATAATAATCCATGCTATCCCGTCTAAGCTTCTTCCTTTGGTTAGAAGAGAGCTCAAACGGGACAACACCAGTGACAATGTAGTTGGCGATGACTGCGACCCATGGAATAGCATGCATAGAGATGGATATAAGTTGTTCATCTGGGAAGCTATCATTAATCTCAAGACCATCACTTGGCGTCCCTTGCTCTTCCAAACGAGAAAGATGGTCGGAAACTTGGTTCTCACTCCCCTTTCTATCAACGATCTCCAAATAAAACTTTTAAAGCAATAACACCCACCGCATAAGTCTAGCCTTGGAGTCCTTTTTCATCATTAAGTACCGGAGCGCCGCATGGTCGGTGTGAACTATCACCTCGGCACCCATAAGGTAAGGCCGGAATTTCTCCATTGCAAAGACTATAGCCAACAACTCTTTTTCGGTGACGGTGTAGTTCATTTGGGCGGAGTTCATGGTCTTGCTTGCATAGTAGATGGGGTGAAAGATTTTTTTTACCCTTTGGCCCAAAACCGCCTCCACTACCACATCACTAGAATCACACATTATCTCAAAAGGAGAGGTCCATTCCGGCACAGTGATAATTGGCACGGTAGTAAGCTTTTACTTCAACAACTCAAATGTTCTCATACAATTTTCATCAAAGTGGAACTTGACATCTTTTTCCAATAGCTTGAAAAGAGGATTCACCACCTTCGATAAGTCTTTAATGAAGCACCGGTAGAACCCTGCATGCCCAAGAAAACTACGGACTCCCTTCACTGAGGTCGGAGGAGGCAATTTCGAAATGACCTCGATCTTGGCCTTGTCTACTTCAATTCCATGCTTTGAGATTTTGTGGCCCAGAACTATCCATTCTTCAACCATAAAGTGACATTTTTCCCAGTTGAGCACTAGGTTGGTTTCTTCACAACGGGCAAGGACTTTATCAAGATTTTTCAAGCATTCATCAAAGGAGTCCCAAACCACACTGAAATCATCCATGAATACCTCTAGAAAGGCTTCAACCATATCAGTGAAAATTGCCATCATACACCGCTGGAATGTAGCGGGTGCATTGCACAATCCAAAAGGCATCCTGGAGAAAGCAAATGTCCCATAGGGACAAGTGAAGGTTGTCTTTTCTTGGTCTTCTGGAGCTATCTAGATTTGGTTATAACCTGAATACCCATCCAAGAAGCAATAGAAAGCTCTCCTCGCAAGTATGTCAAGCATTTGGTCTAAGAAAGGCAAAGGGAAGTGATCCTTGCGGGTCACTTTGTTCAACTTGCGGTAATCCATGCATACCCGCCAACCAGTGACTGTCCTTGTTGGAATAAGTTCATTCTTGTCATTTTGTACCACGGTCATGCCACCCTTTTTTGGAACACATTGGACTGGAGAATTCCAAGCACTATCAAAGATTGGGTAGACGACCCCAGCATCGAGCCACTTGATTATCTCTTTCTTGACAACCTCTTGCATTGCCTCATTTTTCCTCCATTGGTGTTCTACGGAAGGCTTTGCTCCATCCTCAAGAATGATCTTGTGCATACAAAATGCGGGGATTATACCCCGAATATCAGCAAGTGTCCAACCTATGGCCTTCTTCCTCTTTTTAGCACATTGAGAGTAGAGTCTACCTGCAATTTGGTTAGGCAAGATGAAAGTATAACATGTAAAGTACGAGAAGGACCCAAGAATTCATACTTGAGGTGTGGGGGAAATGGCTTCAACCCCAAGGTAGGTGGCTCTTCAATTGAAGGCTTTGTCGGAGGAATTTTTTGAGTCTCCAAATACAAGGATAACTTTCGAGGACCATATGAATAAGAACCCATGCCTTGTAGAGCATTGGTACACACGATCAAGCCATCCACCACAATATCAAAATGATTCAATAAATTCGCCTCTTCAACATTTATCATTGAGCTTGTTTCATCAATAATGACCTCGGTGACAAGGTACATGAAAGAACACACCTCTGTGATATTGGGTTGCTTCATTGACTTGAAAACGTGGAACATGACCTTTTCATCGCCCACCCGAAAGGTGAGCTCACCGGTCTCCACATCAACTAAGGCCTTCCCCGTTTCAGGGAAGGTCCTTTTCAAGATGATAGGAACATTATAATCCACATCACAATCCAAGATAACAAAATCCACGGGCAAAATGAACTTGTCAACCCGCACTAACACATCATAATTGATCCCAAGAGGCTGCTTCATAAATCGATCTGCCATTTGAAGTCGCATGGAAGTAGACCTAGGTTGACGAATTCCCAAGGTTTTGAAGACCGAATATGGCATCAAATTGATGCTAGCTCCCAAGTCGCACAATGCCTTGGCATAATTTGTGCTACCAATTGTACAAGGAATGGTGAATGCCCAGAGTCTTCAAGCTTGGGTGCCATTGAGTGCACTATTAAACTCACTTGGTGAGTCATCTATATATTCTCGCACTCCATTGACATTTTTTTTGTGACCAAGTCTTTCATGAACTTGGCATACCCGGGCAGTTGCTCAAGTGCTACAACAAAAGGAACTTTGATGGATAAACTCTTCATCATGTTGAAGAATTTCTTGAATTGGTTCTCATTCTTTTGCTTTGCCAAACTTTGAAGATAGAGAGGAGGAGGCCTAGGCAATGGTGCCTTTGCTTTCAACACAACCGGCTCGGGCATGTCAATTATGTGTCCCCTAGACGGGTTCACGTCACTTTGCAATTCCTCCTCATGGTCATGAATATCAATCCTCACATCACTAGTTGTTGTCTATTCCACCACATGCTCAACCATAATTGGAATTTCATCATTTTGCGAGTCATCATCATCACCAACAACTCTCTTTTGCTTTGAAGCACTAACCTCACCACCTCGTCCTTTTCTTGTGGTCACCGCCATGGCATGACCGGTATTGTTGTTGTTGTTCCCTCCCTTGGGGTTCACCACTGTATCACTAGGTAGTGCTCCCTTCGGGCGTGTGTTCAAGGCTTGTGAGATTTGTCCCATTTGAACTTCAAGATTTCGAATGGAGG
>ML277596.1:5681-17063 GCA_005239495.1 Nicotiana undulata
GGCAGGGTTGTGGGGGTGGGGGCAAGTGGGGGATGGTAGGTAGGGCGGGGTGAGGGTGGGATGTGGGCCGGGGTGGGTGGGTGGGGATAGGGATAGACATGGGGGTGGAGAATAGGATGAGAAAAGTTGATAAAGAATTTTGAAAATTCCCTTTTTTGGTGGTGTAAATATTTTCTTCCAATTGATCGAAAATGAGTTCATGAATAAAATATTTTTCAAAACGTTTTAGCCAGCCAAACATGAAAAATTGGTCATACCGAACACACCCTCGTGATAATGAATTTTTGGGCAATTTGATCCTAAAAATGTCGGGCGTTTCTTCTTTCTCGTTCTGTTTGTTATTTTCACCATTTACCCCTTTAGTTTAGAGACAATGACAGAGGTGAGAGGTGTGTGGGGCTAACCGTTAGAGGCAATGGCTACATGCATCAGAGACAGGGCCACTATCTACTATAGAGTTCACAATAGATAGGACTGTCCAAAAGATCCTGGCCACCATGTATATACCGAGGAATAACCATGTCCTAGAACAACAATGTCAAAAGAAGTAGAACTCAAAAATTAAGGATGTTTTAAATATCTGAAATATACATTGAACTGTTACCGCGACCTTGTCTTGCATAATAATAATTCTAATACGAAGTACTTCCTCCGTCTTTTAAGTGACACGTTTTCCTTTTTGGTTTGTTACAGAAAATGTCGTATTTTTATATTTGGAACTATTTTAACTTTAGACTTTCAATTTCATACTTAGACATGTTTTATCGGTCACATAAATGTCTGTAGCCTACTTTAAATCACAAGCTTTAAAAATATTTCTGTCTTTCCTTTAAAAAAAATTATTGCCACATAAAATAGGATGGAAGGATTAGCTTTTGAGAATATAGCTTACTAAAATGGAATTGACCTCTTCTTCAACACACCCCTCTCCTCCCCTCCCCCCAAAAAAGCGCACACACAACATTAAAGAAAGAACCCTATTGTTCTAGGGTCATGGGTAGACCATGAAAGTTATTTTCAAAGTTTAATTTAACGAAGTTGATTTTATCATATTGGGTTGTTTATTTAATCCTGTTCTTAATTATTTTACTGAGTAGCTAACAGTGAAAGACCATCCACGAATCTAGAGTTGAACTCGAAAGTGGGAACTCTAGATTGCATATAGAATTAAATAGAGCAAGTTCTTGAACCCGGGCATCGGGGAACGAATTCGCAATTAGGATAGACATATACCTAATTGCCTTGCTTGGTTGAAATACAGGAGGTGCAATTGCGTTCTTGTTAATCTTGGTTCCATAGACATATATGCATTAAGGTAACTTGAATATGCGAATAAGAATTTGAAATATTCTTACGAGTAACATAAATCTTGTCAATCAACGATCCAGATAATTCAACTAGTTATTTTAAGCCAAGAACATAACTCGAGTGTTAAGTAGCCCGTGACCCTGGAATATTCCCTTCGATTAATTGTTAATCGAAATTGCCATTCATTTTGGTTGATTTTTAGTTAATTAATTACTTGGTATTCGTAGGTAGCAACTTAATTCATCATATCTCTTGTGTTAAATTTCTTGAACTGATAAGTTAATTGAGTTGATTTTGTCAAAAGTTAATCATAAGTCTTCGTGGAACGATACTCTACTCACTACTTTATTACTTGACGATCACGTGTACTTGCGTGTGTGTTTGGTCGCTGGTTATAAAAAGTACTAACTCTTTTCTCCTTTTTCCCCAAAAACTAAACTCCTCTTCTTGGGCGGACTTCTTATGCTTATATAGGGTTTGGGGCTTAAAATCAATAAGGTCCCTGAGGTTTGCGTGTTTCATCGCGGTCGCGCCAGGACCGCGGCAGTCTAAGTTCTCTGAATCTGGGTCTTTCCACCGCGGTCGACCGCGGCCGCGGTGGCCTGCCTTCAGGTCTTAATTTCTTTCGATTTTCTGTGCACTTCTTGGGTGTTATGTGATTGGCCTCCTATTTCCATGATTTGATTCCAAATTTGCTCCAAATGACTCCTTTTGTGAGATATAACCTGTAATGCATGAAAACACTAATCAGAGCATTTTGTTATCAATATTTACATTAAAAGCAATACAAAATGTGATTCATTAGGGTCCTAATTATAGTATAATTCCCTATTATCAACACCCCACACTTAAAGCTTTGCTCGTCCTCGAGCAATTTAAACCACACTTTTAGGCCTAATCCTCTAATGCACTACCCCTTTATGCCCTATCTGCAAATTTTACAAGAACACTCCAAGTTGTGCAACAACCACACCTCAAGTGAAGGCTCTAATGCCATGCCACACTTTTGCTTACTCTAAGTACTCAAGACAGAGGTGAAGATTTACCTTTTCTTCCTGAATTACATGCCCTCACATCACACATTTGAGAGACGTTCCACAAAGATAAAATCACAAAAAATAGGAACTTTAGATGGAAAGGATTCACTCACTCTCAACAAAGAACATTCATATGCCACACAGATACACCATAAGCTTGCCCGTAGTGTAATACTCTACTAATCGAGTCATTCAATCTAAGATCAATAGGTCTTTATTTGGTTGTAATGTAGGCTAAGGGACGGGTAGGATATATTTTGGAATAGTGACTAACCTCTCTAAGCACTTTTAATACATTAGCTTTACATTTAGCCCAATTTCCATGCTCAACCCACTTATTCTTCCACACTTTGTTTCACAAGTCATCCCCATTTTTTCCTAGCTGCAACTGGCTTTTCCTTGCCATTCAATATTTAGGACTACATCTTTTCATTGTCCTTCTTTTATTATTCACTTTCTTTTTCTTTTACCATTGCACCTTTCAGTCTATTTCCCTGATTTCATTTGCCAACCACACTACCACCCCGCACTTTTGACTTTTTTATATATATATTTTTTTAACAATTCAAGTGCTCATAGGAGGTACATGGTTCAAACAATCAAGTTATTCAAACACATAGAGAGGGGTTGTTATAGGGTCATCAAAGAAACATGCTATAAGCTCAACGGGGTTAGCTATGGTATAATGTTTACAGGTGGATACACAATTATGTAGGCTTCACCAAGAATTGCCCATATCATCTCTAAGACCAAACAACTTCTATTTCGCTTCGTACACACATAGGGCAAGTTCTAGGTATCACATGCAGACATATAATACAATGTACTACCTCACACACACTTGGCACATAATCCATTCCGAATTAGTTCGTCAACACACGCAGGTGAGCATTCAAGTTAGACCACGTGTGCAAAATTAAGGCATAAAAATAAGAGTCTACAAGCGACCCCAAGCGTTGCACCTTCGAGTTAGTTTTAATTGGTTGCAGGTATGTGCACTAAAGGATGCAGTTCTCTCCCTTACCCATCTTTGTCCAAGAAAGTCCTAAAAAGAACAAAATCTACCTAACCCGGTTCAAGATAAACTCTTGGAAAAGATTCGTGGTCAAAAGAAAAACCAAGGGGGAGTTACTACACTACCTAAAAAGAAAATAAAATAAAAATCTTTTTTTGGTCTTTTTGTTAGACTACTTCCCTCAAGAATACTGTCCAAGTGGTCCGTCATTAGGAAGAGTCTCCTACAAATTTTTTTATTTTAATAATCGACTTTAGCCCTCAAGAAACCCGTCGAATAGTGTCCATCGTCAGGCCAAGTCGGTGATACATAACACAATTAAAGACACAATATACACAAAAAGAAAAGAACAGAAAAACAAACAAAACAACTTACATCTACATTCATACAACAACAATAAATCAGTTTCCCACCCCACACAAAAAACTATGGCATGTCCTCATGACAAATCACAATAAAAGCACAGAGGGGTAAGGAAACTTCCCTGTATTTCACTCGGAGTCGGAGACGGAGGAGGGGTCCATGTTGCAGGCTCTCCCAATTGCGCGAAACCACGCCATCATTCTGCTCTCGGACTTAGCTTGTCGTCTGGACATTGCATCCAACCGTACGTGCAGGCCATCTACTGAGGTGCACAAGTTAGCAACCTTCTCATCCAAAATGGGCAGTATGGCGCCCGACCGGGACCCAGAGGGTCCTGACCCATCGTGGGATCTCCGTGGTGGTGCAACAGGGGGTGGGACAACCTCATCATCAACAATCTCAATGGGTGTGGTGACATCTTTGCCCACAATTATCTTAGCAGCTCGGAATGCAGCCTTCTTTGCCAAATTCCCATCACCAGGGTTGGTGGGCACATTTTCCAGTTTGCACAACCTTGTGACAAGTGAGGGGAAGTAAAACCCTTTGGTTAGCAAAGGCGACCTGATAAACATTTCATCCCCAATGATACGGGCAACATCGAAGTCCATCCTATTGACGAAGCACCACATCAACAATGCCCGTGGGCCATTCACATCAGTAGTGTTGCTAGTGGGCAAGAACCGGCTACAAATCACGGTGAACCAGCACTTGGCCTCCCAAGTGAAAGAACTAGAATGGAGTGTAATGTTCTCCTTCACCTAGAGAGGCTGACCACCAAGACAGATAGATTCAATGAGCATGTTCCAATTCACCGATAAAAATTGATGGGCCTGGTAGTAATCGACTGCGCCGATGAACTATGGTATCCTGTAAACATGACGAATTCTCACCACGGAGGCCTCCACCACCTTGTCCCTAACAATGACAGAGCGGCACATATGTTCCGGGCAGTTCGCATAGAACTCCCGAACCATCATTATGTTGGCTGGCTTCGGCTCCTTAAACAAAAAGTCCAACTCTCGCCGCCGGATCTCCTCATACATGGAGGGGCTGTCAGCTTGGAGGGCTGCTTGGTCTACTGGTACTTCATGGACATAATTTTTGGCAGCCTTTGCATTGAATCGGTCCTCTGCCTCCTGGGACAGAAAACGGGTGTCGTCCCAGGTGGCGCTGAAGAGGTGCTGCCAGTGTTTCTGCGCTTTCGAGGGGCCATGATTCCTGCAACCAGAGAGGGACACAATTAGGAGAAGCCTAGCAATGTGCCATTCGGGTGGGTACTAAGACTTCACCACCCACTGGTGACCAAACAAACCAAACTCGCCACAAGTGGACAATGTACATCATTAAGGGGGGGGGGGGCACCCATATCAAAACATACACTACACGCTCCAACGCCACTACAATTGCCTCAACTTTCAACATACCAACCTGCATAGGCCCCCATCGACAGTAATGTGCCTGAATTCTTAACACAACCGACCCACATAGGTTCCCAAAATAGAGTAAAATTATTTATTTCTCAACACCCATGCCCACATTAACCACCCCACCCCACACAAGATATTAAAAACTTTGAACAGACCCTCAACTATCATAAATTAGCCCAAAAGTGGCCACACCCACCATATACAAAACAAAACTTTGGGTGGAACCACCAATATCCAAAAACAACCAAGATCTACAACAAAATAACTAAAACAAATTTACAAAAAAAGAAAAAGATAAAAGAGGAGAACTTACTTGAGGACAATACAATGGTGGAGTTAGAGAGGGGGTGGAGTTGGGGTTGAAGAAGAAAGGGGAGGAAGGTTGGGAGTTGTTGGGTATTTGAAGGAGAAAGAGAAGAGAAGAAGAAGAAGGAGGAAGAGGCGTTGGTTTTAGTGTAAGAGGGAGGGGGAAGGTTTATAGGGAGTAGTGTGGTTAATGAGTTAGGGCGGGTTAGTTTCTTTTTAATTAAAACTAAATAAAATAAAAGAAAAACGAAAAAATTTCAAGTCAGCAGACTTACCTGGGCGCGAACAGGGCTCACTGCGATCGCGCCGCGTTCGCGGTGAGTTACTGAGAGGGTCTTTCACCGCGGTCGCGCCACGGTTCACCGCGATCGCGGTGAGTTACTGAGAGGCTCTTTACCGCGGTCGCGGTGATGATTTTCGAGGCTTGTCAGCTTGGTTTTGCAATTTACTCAGTTTTTACCTCATTTTCACTTTACCAGATTTGTGTTATGCCCCAGACTTTTGCTCAACACCCTCCACAACTGTCCTGTACACCAAAAAAATGTCAACGAAATACTACTATCATGGGTTGCCTCCCACGCAACGCCTGATTTAACGTCGCGACACGACGTGTACAACAATCAATGGGTTTCCTCCTATGAAGCGCCTGATTTAACATTGCGGCACGACTCAACACATGTGTTACACATCGGCCAAGTCCACCGAGGTCTTATGACGTGCAATGTCACCACCCTAATAGTGCTTTATTCTCTGAACATTTACTAAGAACGTGCCATTCGAGCTCTTATCACGCAATTCCACCGCTCCGTGAGGCCTTACACTTACCACAACGAAAGGACCTGCCCAACGAGATTTAAGCTTTCCGGGGAAAAGCTTCAACCTTGAATTGAACAAGAGAACTTCCTGGCCTTGTTCGAACTCACGATGTTTAATGTGCTTGTCATGCCACCTTTTCGTCTTTTCTTTATATAGCTTGGCATTTTCATATGCGTGCAGTCAAAACTCATCAAGCTCATTTAATTGCAGCAATCTCTTTTCTCCAGCTGAGTCCATCTCCATATTTAGCTTTTTAATCGCCCAATAAGCTTTGTGTTCAAGCTCAACGGGCAAATGGCATGCTTTCCCATAAACCAACCTATACGGAGAAGTCCCAATGGGGGTCTTGTACGGAGAAGTTCAATATGCCCATAATGCGTCGTCCAATTTCGCGGCCCAATCTTTTCTATTCCCGCTCACTGTTTTCTCCAAAATCTGCTTCACCTCTCTGTTTGACACTTCCACTTGACCACTCATTTGAGGATGATAAGCAGTGAAAACCTTGTGCTTGACCCCATATTTTGCAAGAACATTATTCAACAATTTGTTACAAAAGTGAGTACCACCATCACTTATCAACACTCTTGGAGTCCCAAAACGTGTGAAGATGTGCTTCTTGACAAAACTTACCACCACCTTTGCGTCATTAGTAGAAGAGCGATGGCCTCGACCCACTTAGACACATAGTCAACCGCCACTAGGATGTACCTGTGACCATTAGAATATGGGAATGGTCCCATGAAATCAATCCCCCAGACATCAAAAAGCTCAACTGCTAGGATATTCTGCAGGGGCATCTCGTGCTTCTTCGTGATAGTTCCAGTTCTTTGGCATCTGTCACAACTTTTAACAAAGGCATATGCATCCTTAAACAGTTTTGGCCAATAGAACCCTGATTGTAGCACCTTTTGAGCAGTCCTGTCCACACCGTGATGACTGCTATATGGTGAGGCATGGCAGTCATATAATATTGCATTCATCTCTTCCTCAGGAACACATCTATGCACCAACTGATCTCGCACTGCCTATACAAGAATGGCTTATCCCACATGTACAGCCTAACATCATGTAAGAATCTTCTTCTATTGTCAGGTGTCAATTCCGGTGGTGTCACTCCACTTGCAATAAAATTCACATAATCAACATACCATGGGGCCTCACCGGAGGTGATAGCTAATAAATGCTCGCCGGGGAATGTTTCTTTGATTGACCCCCCTTCAGCTACGTGGCTCCGATTTTTGAGTCGGGATAAGTGATCAGCTACTTGATTTTCTGTCCCTTTTCGATCTCGGATCTCTAAGTCAAATTCTTGCAGGAGTAGGACCCAACGAATCAACCTTGACTTGGCGTCTTTCTTCTCAAATAGGTACCTGATAGCTGAATGGTCTGTGTAGACAATGACTTTTGTCCCCACCAGATAGGATCTGAACTTGTCAAACGCCCACACCACTGCAAGCAACTCTTTCTCAGTAACTGTGTAATTCATCTGGGCTGGATTCAGAGTCTTGCTCGCATAGTAGATGGAGTGGAATATTTTGTTTCTCCTCTGCCCCAAAACAACTCCGATTGCTATGTCACTTGCATCGCACATTAGCTCAAAGGGTTGCTCCCAATCCGGAGCGACAATAATTGGTGCAATCACCATCTTTCCCTTCAGCTCCTCAAATGCTTTCAGACATGCATCATCGAACTTGAAGGGGACATCTTTCTCCCAGAGCCTGCACAAAGAAGAAGAAACTTTTAAAAAATCTTTAATGAAACGACGATAAAAACCTGCATGGCCCAAAAAGCTGCGAATGCCTTTGACGGAGATCGGTGGGGGGAATCTTTCAATCGCCTCCACTTTTGCTCTATCCACTTGCAAACCATTATTTGACACTTTATGCCCCAAGACTATACCCTCACGTACTATGAAATGACACTTTTCCCAGTTTAGGACCAGGTTTGTCTCTTCACATCTAGCAAGTACTTTATCAAGGTTCATCAAACAATTATCAAAAGAGTTTGCAAACACAGAGAAGTCATCCATGAATACTTCCACACATCTTTCAACCATGTCAGTAAAAACAGCCATCATACACCTGTGAAAAGTTGCGGGTGCATTACAGAGACCAAAGGGCATTCGTTATTCGCATACGTGCCATAGAGACACGTAAATGTGGTTTTATCTTGGTCTTCAGGGGCTATAGCAATCTGATTATACCCCGAATAACCATCCAGGAAATAGTAGTATTCCTGGCCAGCTAATCTGTCAAGCATTTGGTCAATAAAGGGGAGGGGGAAGTGGTTCCGGGTGGCATTGTTCAATTTTCTATAGTCAATGCAAATTCTCCACCCGGTGACAGTTCTTGTAGGAATTAAATCATTATTTTCATTGACCACCACAGTCATCCATCCTTTCTTAGGTACACATTGAACGGGGCTTACCCACTTACTGTCAGAGATAGGAAATACAATACCTGCATCAAGCCACTTAATCACTTCTTTTCTTACCACGTCTTTCATGATTGGATTCAGTCGGCGTTGTTGCTCTACACTTGGCTTGTGCCCTTCCTCTATGAGGATTTTATGCATGCAGAAAGCTGGACTAATGCCTTTTATGTCAGACATTGTCCATCCAATTTCTCTCTTGTTCTCCCTTATCACTCTCAATAACTTCTCTTCCTGCAGTTCAGACAGTTCAGAAGAAACAATAACAAGTAAAGTGTTAGAGTTCCCCAAATAAGCATATTGAAGGTGAGGGGGTGGGGGCTTAAGCTCCAATTTTGGAGCTTCTTCAATTGATGGCTTTGGCGAAGGCCCACTCGGCCTATTGAGAGGTTTAAATGGGGTTCTCCCCTGCATGTACGCACAAGATGCATCTAGGACATGCATCATCTCCTCAACCTCCTCATCAATAATCATGCTATCAAACAACATGAGTTCTTTCTCTAGATAATCGTCTAGATATACACTCGTGTCAAGGATTTGCTCATCAACCTCAACAACAGATATCATGGAAAGCTCCTCATAGTGGCGGGGAAGTTGGATTGCTTTGTATACATTGAATACTACTTCCTCGTCATCCACCCTCATTATCATTTTTCCCTCTCTCACTTTGATTATTGCATCACCTGTAGCCAAGAGAGGTCGTCCCAATATGATTGGAACTTATTCATCACCTTCAAAGTCAAGAATAATGAAATCAGCTGGGAAGATGAATTTCCCAATCTGCAGCAGCACATCTTCGATAACTCCCTCAGGGTGGGCTATGGATCTGTCAGCTAATTGCAGCATCACAGTAGTGGGTCTCGGAGCTCCCAAACCCAATTGCTTGAACAAATACAAGTACATTAGATTTATGCTTTCCCCCAAATCACACAGAGCACGACCCACATCAATATTGCCAATTCGCACAGGAATGGTGAAGCTGCCAGGATCCTTAATCTTTTGAGGGAGCTTGTTCTGGACCCTTGAAGTGCACTCCTCAGTAAGTGCAATTGTTTCAAACTCAGTCAATTTTCTCTTGTGAGCCACTATATCTTTGATGTACTTAACATATTTTGGAATTTCACGAAGCACATCCACCAATGGAATATTTAATTGAACTTAGCTCAACATAGAGAGGAATTTGCTGAACATACGATCATCATTCTTTTTCTGCAACCTCTGGGGAAAGGGGGTGGTGGCCTGTCAACCTTTACTTGCTCTGAACCTGCATTATTTGCCTTTTCTTCAGGGGTTTCCTTAGGGATCAGTTCTCCCTCAGGTATAGGCTTGTCCTTTTTCTTCTTTGGCACTTCCTCTAATCCGTTTCTGAGTGTAACTGCATTAACTTGAGGATTTTTCTCTGTATCACTGGGAAGAGCACCTGCAGGTCTAGTGTTTTGATTAGCTGCTAACTGTCCCATCTATCTCTCAAGATTCCTGAAATCCGTCTTGAGCTGTTGGTTGTCAAGCAACAACTTCTTAAGCAAGTCATTCGTACTCTTTTCTGCCTGTTGGGGTGGTTTCTGGGGTTGATTGAAATTACCTTGGGGCCTATATTGATTCTGATTTTTTTGATTTCCGCCCCATGAAAAATTAGGATGATTCCTCCAATTAGGATTGTATGTGTTCCCATATTGTGCCTGTTGATTCATTTGACCCCTGTTTTGTTTCCCCACATAATATATAGACTCTGGATTTGTTGGGCACATGTCACTCACATGACCGTCACCACATATCACGCAGCAAGTAGACATCTGTTGCACATGTTGTACCTGTTGTGTGTGCGGCATTGTCATTCTGTTCATCTGATTCGCCAGTTTTGCAATATCTGCTCTCATGGCTGAAAAATCATCAAGTTCAATCACCCCTGCTGCCTTTGGTTTAGTCACTCTTCTAGCATCCCCATCTCCTTGCCAATTATGATCGTTAGTAGTGAAGTTATTTAGCAAGAGTTGAATTTCACTGTATGGTCTGGTCAGGCAACTACCCTCACAAGCTGAATCAAGATTCATCTTCGATGCTTCATCTAGCCCATCAACAAAAGTGTGTCCCAATACCTCATCAGTCTGACAATGATATGGGCAGTCTCTGAGTAGTTTCTTGTATCTTTCCCAAGCTTGACGAAGTGTTTCGCCATCCCGTTGATGAAACCCAAGAATTTGGCTCCTCAGTGCTTTTGTCATTTTGGTAGGGAAAAACTTAATTAGGAATTTCCTTGCCAAATCATCCCAAGTTCTGATTGAATTTGCGGGCTCTTTCTGCAACCATTCCTTAGCTTCCTCTAATAGTGAAAAGGGAAACAATGTCAGCCTGACATAATCCTTGGAAACGTTCAGATAATTGTAAGTGTCCGTGATTTCCAAGAAGTTCTAAATATGCCTTTGTGGATCTTCATGAGAGAGCCCCACATACTGCCCTGTGGACTGAATCAGCTGTACCATGTACTGTTTGAGCTCAAAATGCCCTGTGATGTCAGGCTTCACGATAGCCTGAGTCATATTGGCCAGATTGGGCCTTGCTGCCTCTATCACCGGACGTTCCTCATTACCTACCATCTCTATTGGCTGTGGTTGAACAACAATGTCCAACTCTCTATTTATTCTCGTTCTTGCTTCGACCTCCCTCCTTGTTCTATGAAGTG
>ML277597.1:0-13829 GCA_005239495.1 Nicotiana undulata
GGTTCTACATTCTCCTATGTGTCTTCATATTTTGCCCCTTATTTGAGTATGCCTCGTGATTATCTGAATACTGCTGTACATGTGTCTACACCGGTGGGTGACTCTATAGTGGTAGATCGAGTCTACCGTGCTTGCGTAGTAGTTATTGGTTGTCTGGAGACTCAGGTTGATCTTTTGCTTCTTGATATGGTTGATTTTGATAAATTGGGGATGGACTGATTATCTCCCTATCATGCTATCTTGGACTATCATGCCAAGACAGTGACCTTAGCCTTGCCAGGAGTACCTCGTTTAGAGTTGAGAGGCACCCCTAGTCATTCTCGTGGTAGAGTTATTTCTTATATGAAGGCTCGGCGCATGGTCGAGAAGGGTTGTTTGACCTATTTGGCCTATGTTCGTGATTCTAGTGCTGAGGTTCCTTCTATCGAGTCTGTGCCCGTGGTTCGCGAGTTTCCAGAGGTATTCCATGCTGACCTGCCGGGTATGCCACCCGACATGGATATTGACTTTTGTATTGAGTTAGCTGAGGGCACTCAGCCTATTTCTATTCCCCTGTATCATATGGCTCCGCCAGAGTTGAAGGAATTAAAGGAACAATTAAAGGATTTGTTGGATAAAGGCTTCATCAGGCCTAGTGTTTCTCCTTGGGGTGCTCCAATGTTTTTCGTGAAGAAGAAAGACGGCTCAATGAGGATGTGTATTGACTACCGGCAGTTGAATAAGGTTACTACCAAAAACAAGTATCCTTTACCGAGGATTGATGATTTATTTGATTAGCTTCAGGGTGCTACGATATTCTCTAAGATAGACTTGAGATCTGGTTATCATTAGTTGAGGATCAAGGTATCTGATGTGCGTAAGACGGCTTTTCGCACTCGTTTTGGGCATTATGAGTTTTTGGTTATGTCTTTTGGGTTGCCTAATGCCCCCGCTGCTTTTATGAAGTTGATGAACCGGGTATTCGGGCCTTATTTGGACTCGTTTGTCATTGTTTTCATTGATGATATTTTGATATACTCTCGCAGCCGAGAGGAGCATGAGCAGCACCTTAGAGTCGTCCTCTAGACTCTGAGGGATAGGCAGTTGTATGCCATGTTTTCTAAGTGTGAGTTATGGTTGAGTTCTGTGGCATTCTTGGGCCACGTTGTATCGGTAGAGGGAATCTAGGTGGATCCGAAGAAAGTTTCGGCAGTTAGAGATGGGCCTAGGCCCACTTCAGCCACAGAGATTCGGAGCTTCTTAGGCCTAGCATGCTATTATCGCCGGTTTGTGGAGGGGTTTTCATCTATAGCATCCCCTATGACCAAGTTGACGCAGAAGAGTGTCCAATTCAGATGGTCTGAGGAGTGTGAAGCGAGCTTTCAGAAGCTCAAGACAGCATTGACCACAACACCAGTGTTGGTATTACCCTCAGGTTCAGGTTCTTATACAATGTATTGTGATGCTTCGCGTGTAGGACTTGGTGCGGTATTGATGCAGGGGGCAACGTTATAGCCTACGCATCTCGCCAGTTGAAGATTAATGAGAAGAACTATCCAGTCCATGATCAGGAACTTGCAGCTATCGTTCATGCCTTGAAGATTTGGAGGCACTATTTGTATGTGGTGCCGTGTGAGGTGTTGCCCGATCATAAGAGTTTGCAATACTTGTTTAAGCCAAAGGAGTTGAATATGAGGCAGAGGAGTTTGCATACTAGTACTATTCCACAGTACTAACGTCCCTTTTGCCTGGGGCACTACATCTTTTATATAGATGTAGGTGGTTCCATAGCAGGTAGCTCAACCCGCCGTTAGTGGTACCTCATCTTCATCTCCGCAGTAGTTGTGGTGAACCCCTCTTCTCCTCGGGGCCGTGTGTGGATGATACCACCCTCTTTTGTTTAGGTTGTAAAGGTATAGCCGGGGCATTGTTACCGGCAGGTTATTTAAAATCCCTAGTATTCGTAGAGGCTCCGTAGACATGATGTGGGTGTATATATATATTTTTGGGTAGTAACAGTACGTACTCGGAACCGTGGATCATGTTGGAAAGTTATGTATGTATTATGTATGTTTGAATATCAATCGTTGAAATGTTAAAAGAGGAAACAATGGAGATATGTTGTAAAATGTACTTTGAAACTAAAAACGGCTAACTCATATGAAATAATGTATGTTATGAACGCGGGGTAATACGTTAGGCAGGAAAGGAAATCCAGGTCCGCTTGACTGGGTTCACCCGGTTAGGCGCTGGTCTCGTCCCTCGATTTAGGGGCATGACAATATATATATATATATATATATATATATATATGGGAAAATGTTACGGCGTTATATACGCACACCACCTGATCAGCTGATATACGTTGATGATTTACCCACAGTGGCCGAGATGATATGATGGATGCCTTCAGAGGCTTGATGATGTTATGAACACATATACCCATGCATGGTATGACATTTATACGCATATGCATGACATTATAATATCAAATTATTCACAGAGCTATTCAGATATACATGTTGAGTCTTTTACTCCATGTTTCTCTCATGTCTATTGTTCACTGATTTCCATTCCTTACATACTCGGTACATTATTTGTACTGACGTCCCTTTTGCCTGGGGACACTACATTTCATGCCCGCATGTCCCGATAGACAGGTTCAGAGTCCTCTAAGTAGGCTATCAGCTCAACGGAAGATGTTGGTGTGCTCTATTTTCTCAGGAGTTACTTATTTGGTTAGTATGATTTATACATGTATTGACTGGTATGTGGGGCCCTGTTCCGGCCTTATGACGTTTATGTACTCTTAAAGGCTTGTAGACATATGTGATGTATAATAAAGATTATATGGCCTTGTCGGCCTGTCACGACCTAAAACCTATATAAGGTCGCGATGGCACCCAACAACGGTGTTAGGCAAGCCAATATAGAAGACACTAGATTTTACCCCCTTGTCGAGAATACCAGTTTTTAACAATTAACATGAGAACGGCAATGATATGATAATATAATCATGAAATACGAAGGCAAAGGGCCAACACCAAGGACCATATACAAATATACAGCCCAAAACTCAAAATATATATGCTACGTGTGTGCCAGGAACTAGTGTCACTAGGGTCACGGGCAACTACAGAATATACAATAAATAAAAATAAATACAGGGCCTCAGTCTGAATGAAATAGACAGAGAACATGACAAAAGAAACTTCAGGGTGCTGCCAGGAAGTCGCCAGGAAGAGAAGCTCAACGTGGAGTATGATCACGCAATCAATACCTAGCACCGGCCAGATAATCAGGTATACCAGCCTCCGGACCTGTTTAGTCAAGTACAGAAGAAAAGAAAGTGCAGCATGAGTACCTAAATAAATGTGTACCCAGTGAGTATCCTGTCTAATCTCGAAGAAGTAGTGACGAGAGGTCGACTCGATACTCACTAAGGTCCAACAGCAATAGTAATAAACATGATATAAGGAAAGTAGTAGACATGTAAATATTGCACCACAATTGGGAAGAGAATACAGAGTTTCCAAGTAAATATTGAAAGCAGTAACAACTCACCTGTCTCTTTTCCCCAAACATCTGTCAAATCATGAATCAGGAAAATGGTACCAAACAGTCATGCGCACACAGGAGTAAGACAACCGGTCGGAGTCATGAGGAAGAATAGCTATGCCCGTACAAAGAGTGCATGCTTAACAATAATCCTGCCTACGCACTTCCAGGGATCGACCGGCGCGTACCAAGAGTGCGTCATTAATGTAATCATATCATATCATAGTGTAACTTCGTCCATGCACTGCCGGGGATCGACTGGCCCGTACCAAAAGTGAATTCTTAATTAAATCCCGGTTCACTGCCGGGGATCGACCGGCCCGTACCAAGAGTGCACTATAAATTCGTCGTGGCGTACGACCCACTCCCATAAGAGTGAAGGAAATTACATATCGCTCGCAGGATGTAAATTACGAAGCGACAACATGCGCACACGGAATGTAAAGTTCATTTCACCACAATCCTTTCCAATTATTTAAGTAAATGAAAGCTCAGGGAAACAATAACATATATAAAAGCATGAATCTAAGCATATAGTTCATTTAAGGCAGAATACATGGCATGTTGTGGTCCTAAGCTACCCGGACGTGACAATAGTAGTCGCTACGTACGGACTCTCGTCATGTGGTACGCACGTAGCCCCCAAACACAAACATACAACACATAGAACAACTATGGGGACAATTCCCTCTTATAAGGTTAGAAACGAGACTCACCTCGTGATGATATCATCCCTCGGATAAAGGATGCGCCCGAATCTCCGAAATCTTCTCTCGACGGATTGTAACTAGCCAAACATGGTATAATTGAATCAATTTCAGTTCCAAGAAGGATAATTAACAATAAATCAAAAAAGTAAGCAATCTTGACAGTTTTCGGAATTTCGACCCCAGGCCCACACGTTCGGATTTCGAAACTTCTTGAAGGAATCAATTACCTGGAGTCTAAGGATCATAATTATGCAAGTTCTTGCTAGAATTCATGGCAAAAATGGATAATTCATAATATTCCCAAAATCCCTAAATTACTACCCAATTTCATAAATTTTAAGATTTAGAAGGGGGATTTAACTAGGAATTGATGTTAAAGCTAGAAAAATTATGGAGTTTTACTTACCTTGACAACAATGGTGGAATAGCTCTCTTGAAATGTCTCCAAAATCTCAACGAAGAAGGTGGGAATGGTGGAAAATGGCCAACTCCCGTATTTAATTAAACTGCCCAAATAATGCTTCTATGCGATCGCGACCTGAGGCCTGCGATCGTGAAGACCAGCTTTCCTGACCTTTGCGATCGCGGCAGAGGTCCTGCGATCGCGAAGAACAAAGTGCCCGGCCCCCAGACTCGACACTATGTGATCGCATAGGTGTCTTGCGATCGCCAAGGCCAACTGGCTTGACCTCTGCGATCGCGAAGAACAAAACTAACCCGGCCCAGATGCGACTCAATGCAATCGCGAGAAAAGGCTGCGATCGCGAAAATGTGGAACCCAGACCTCTGCGATCATAAAGGGGAGCCTGCGATCGCAGAGAACAGTCAACAGCCCAGCAAAATCTTTTTCCGCGATCGCAACCCACCTTCTGTGATCGCAAAGAAGGAAACCAGATAGCAGAATTTCTGGTTTTTCTAACTTAGCTCCCGGGGGTCTAAAACACACCCGAGCCCCTCGGGACCCCGTCCAAAAGCACCAGCAAGTATCTATTCAGGATACGGACTCGCTCAAACTTCCGGAACATGAAAAAAAACAACGAAACTCAAAATTCAACCCCAAAACCAAATTGAATCAACTTAAGAACTCAAAAATTCTAGATTTCACTTCAATGCACCGGACCGACCTATACTACTCGGAATGACTTCAAATTTTGCAGACAAGTGATAAATGACTATACGGAACTATTCCCGGTCCTGGAATTCCTTTCGGACCTCGATAGAATAAAATAACATCCCAAACCAAATTTCAAACATAAGGAAATCCTAATTTCCATTTTGGAAGCCGAAATGCTCCCGGGTCATCGAAAAGCTGAGGCGAACACACACCCAAGTCCGAAATCATCATACGGAACTGCTGGAGCTATCTAAACTCGATTCCGAGGTCATTTGCTCAAAATGTTGACCGAAGTCAAACTTGGCCAAATAGGCCAACCTTAAGGAACTAAGTGTTCCTAAACCACCCAGACCATCCCCAAATCTTGAACCACCCGCTCCCGCAAGTCATAAAGCACGAATAGCCGCTATGGAAGGTTTTATTTAAGTAAATGGGATCCTAATATGCAAAACGACCGGCTGGGTCGTTACATTCTCCCCTTGTTAAACAAACGTTCGTCCTCGAACGGGTCTAGAATCGTACCTGGAGTACTGAATAGCTGTGGATATCTGCTCCGCGTGTCCTCCTCGGACTCCCAAGTCGCCTCCTTAACTGGTTGGCCCCTCAACTTGACCTTAACCGCAGAAACTATCTTGGACCTCAACTGGCGGTCCTCCCTATCAATAATAGCAACTGGCTCCTCCTCGTAGCCCAACTTCTCATCTCACTGAATGGTGTTGTAATCAACCACATGCGAGAAGTCGGCGTGATACCTCCGAAACATGGATACGTGAAAAACTGGATAAACTCCTGATAAGGCTGGAGGTAAATCAAGCTCATAAGCAACCTCTCCGATCCGCCTTAATACCTCGAAAGGGCCTATAAACCTAGGACTCAACTTGCCCTTCTTCCCAAATCTCATAATGCCCTTCATCGGCGAAACCTTTAACATAACCTTATCCCTCTCCATGAATGCTACATCACATGCCCGTTGGTCTGCGTAACTCTTCTGTCTGGACTGTGCTGTGCGGAGCCTCTCCTGAATAATCTTCACCCTCTCCAAAGCATCTCTCACCAGATCTATGCCATATAGCTTGGCCTCACCAAGCTCAAACCACCCAATCGTAGAACAACATCGTCGACCATATAAAGCCTCGAATGGAGCCATCTCGATGCTGGAATGATAGTTGTTGTTGTATGCAAACTCTGCCAAAGGCAAAAACTGGTCCCACTGACCTCCAAAGTCAATCACACAAGACCTGAGCATATCCTCCAAAATCTGAACTGTACGATCTGACTTGCCATCAGTCTGAGGGTGAAATGCTGAACTGAGGTCTACCTGAGTACCCATCTCGCTGTGCAAAGCTCTCCAGAAGTGTGAAGTGAACTTAGGACCTCGGTCTGAAATGATGGACCCCGGCACGCCATGCAACCGGACTATCACTCGAATGTAAATCTGAGCCAGCCTCTCTGTCGTATAAGTAGTAGCCATAGAAATGAAATGCGTCGATTTGGTCAATATATCCACAATGACCCAAACCGCGTCAACCTTCCGCAAGGTTCGAGGCAACCCAACCACGAAGTCCATGGTGATGCGCTTCCATTTCCACTGAGGAATGGGCATTTGCTGAAACAAGCCTCTTGGCCTCTGGTGCTCGTACTTGACCTGCTGACAGTTAAGATACCTGGCCACATACTGAACAATGTCCTTCTTCATCCCCCTCCACCAGTAATGCTGCTTCAAATCACGATACATCTTCGTCGCTCCTGGATGAATAGAATACCGAGAACTGTGTGCCTCCGCTAGAATCCTCTCCCTCAGGCCATCAACATCAGGAACACACGATCGACCCTGGAGTCTCAGAACACCATCCTCGCCTAAGGTAACCTCCTTGGCTCTACCCTGGACCACCGTATCCCGAAGCTCTGCCAGACATGGATCATCAAACTGTCGAGCCTTAATCTCTCCCAGTAATGAGGACTGAGCAACCACATGGGCCAGAACTCGACAAGGCCCTGAAAGATCCAAGCTCACCAGGCGATTGGCCAAGGACTGAATGTCCAAGGCTAAAGGCCTCTCCACAGCCGCAATGTAGGCCAAGCTACCCATACTTGTTGCCCTCCTGCTCAAGGCATCTACTACTACATTCGCCTTACCCGGGTGATACAGAATAGTGAGATCATAGTCCTTTAACAACTCAAGCCACCTCCGCTGTCTCAAATTAAAGTCCCTCTGCTTCAGCAAGTACTGCAAACTACGGTGGTCAGTGTAGACCTCACAAGATACACCATACAAGTAATGCTGCCATATCTTTAACGCATGAACAATCGCCGCCAACTCCAAGTCGTGTACATGATAATTCTTCTCATGAACCTTCAGCTTCCGTGAAGCATAAGCAATAACCCTGCCATCCTGCATCAACACACATCCCAACCTTACGCGTGAATCGTCGCAATATAGAATATACATCCCTGACTCGGAAGGCAATGATAGAACTGGTGTTGAAGTCAGTGCTGCCTTGAGCTTCTGAAAGCTCGCCTCAAAATCGTCTGACCGTCGAAACGGGGCATCCTTCTGAGTTAACCTAGTTAGTAGAGCTACAATAGAGGAGAATCCCTCCACGAATCGACAGTAATAGCCTGCTAAACCCAGAAAAATCCTGATCTCTTAAGCTGAAGTAGGACGCAGCCAACTCTAAACTACCTCAATCTTTTGCGGATTGACCTTGATACCCTCTCCGGAAACCACATGTCCCAGAAACGCCACAGACTCTAACTAGAACTCACACTTGGAGAACTTAGCATATAGTTTCTGCTCTCGCAAGGTCTGAAGCACAACTCTCAAATGCTGCTCGTGCTCACCAAGGCTCCGTGAGTAGATCAGTATATTGTCAATGAAAACAATAACGAAGGAGTCAATAAACATCCCGAACACCCTATTCATCAAGTCCATAAATGCTGTCGGGGCATTGGTCAAGCCAAAGGAAATCACTAAGAACTCATAATGGCAATATCTGGTGCGAAATGCCGTCTTCGGAACATCAGAAGCCCGAGTTGATGCTTCTGCTGCCTTTGAGTTTGTAGAAGCTGAAGGTGGTTTTGTAACTAAATATTCACCAAGAGATTGTAAATATTTATTTGTATAATTATTTTGTTCAAAAATATTTTTGATATCCTTGCCTGTAATAGCTTCATTTTCGTTTTTTAATTTGAAAGGGTTGGCTACTACTGCAGTATTTGCATAACTTGTTGAAAATCCTTGCGCTGGCGGTAGTTGTGAAATTACTTCTTCTCCAGAGGAGGTTTTCCAAACATTAGAAACATTGACGGATTTAGAAAAAGGGAAATCTAATTGGTGATATTCTGCANCGGGGATGCTCAGGGAGTTACCTCCTCGTCTAGGGTGTCATATTGTAACGACCTGGAATCCCAACCTTGGGTCATGATGCCGCCTAACATCCACTTGCTAGGCTAGTCGATGCGAGATAATTAAATAGCCAATTTTTAACAGTTTAAACACATTGATGATGTACAAAGATCAATAGAAACCAAATCTCGTACCATACCAACATAAGTCGTGGTAATATCTACTCCCAAAGATTTGGAGTCACGAGTACACGAGAAACTAGAAGTTCTACAAACATAGTCTGAATTAAATACAACTTATTCGAAGGAAATAAAAAGTAAAAGAGGGAAAAGGAAGGGGAATTCAAGGTTTGCAGAAGCCATCAGATCTACCTCAAGTCTCGGTATGCAATGATCCGAGTTGACGCACCTCATGCATCGCTGGGACCAATACCAGAATTTGCACAAGAAGTGCAGAAGTGTAATATAAGTACAACCATCCCAATATACTCCGTAAGCATTAAGCCTAACCTCGATGAGGTAGGGACGAGGATATGACAAGATACCTATATAAATAAACCTATACAAGTATATAAACGAAGCACTACCAATAACAAGGAATAACAACGTGCAAACCGAGAGAAGAGATGCAAAAAGGGAAAAATATGATAACTGTGACAGGTATGATATCACGTAATAGTCAAACGAATCTACGACCGATGAAATCAGTTAAACCGATGATATAAAAATGGCATGGCATCACCCTTCGTTATTATACTACGTCCTTACCATGAAATGATGATATAAGTATATTGAAATGGCACGGCATCACCCTTCATGCGTTTACTCTCATCTCACCATGTAACAATGAATAAATGAGATGAATGACACAACAATAAATGAGATAAATGGCATGGCGTCACCCTTCATGCTTTTACTCTCTTCCTCACTCTGTATTAATCAATGAATGAGATAAATGCATTGGCATGGCATCACTATTCGTGCTTTTACACTCTTACTTACCATGTAATGAAGATTATATGAATTCATGTAAATAAATATTGCGGATAATGTATTTAACGTCAAATACTATGCCAAGATACAAAACATCAACATAAAAAATAAGCAATAATTATGGAAGGAATAATTAAAGAAGTATTAACCTAACCTAAGCATTGACATCATAATTAAAATGCAATAAACAAAAGGAAACAAGTTCCACCAGCATGCTTTAACCCAACTACAACGCATAAATACTCACCACCTCGTATATATGTTGTAGTCACACATTAAACAAGTAGAAAATAGACTAACAATTATTAATCCCTCAAATTAACCATGACACTTACCTCGCTCCGCAATCAAATCAAAGCTCAACTGGGGCCTTTCTTCTCAAATTCGCCTCCAAACCAATCAAATCTAACCAAATATAGTTCAAACAATTCAAAATAAGCTTTCCATCAATGAAAAAAGATTCAATCTTTAATGATTTTGAATAAATAAATAAAAGTAAACTCCATGCCCGCTTGGTCAAGACCCGAGATTTGGATCAAAACCCAATTACCCATTCACCCCCGAGCCCAATTATGCGATTAGTTTTGCAATCTGACCTCAATTTGAGGTCAAAATCTCAAATTTAAAAAATCCCCAATTCTATCCAAATCCATAATTTCTTAGCATGAATGAGCATAGATTAAGGTAAGTAATCAATGGGTGATGATGAAAATGAAAGAAAACGAGTTAAAATATACTAACATATGAAGTGGGGATGAAATTCTTCTTCAAAATTGCCTTTAGGCCGAGCTCTAATGTGGAGATGTGGGAAAATGAAGATCTCCATTTTTAGAAGTTTAAAAGACTGGGCATTATGTGTTCATTGCGTTCGCGAGACACCTGACACATCACGAAGAAACAGCGGCCAAAGGCCGACACATTCGTGAGCTACTCTCTGCCTTCGCGAAGGCTTACTACCACATGCTTTCGTGTTTGCATTCCTAATGCCGCGTTCGCGAAGAGTAATGGCTAACCTTCCTTCCAAAGCCTCATAACCCTACGCATTCGCGAGAGGCTGGTCGCGTTCGGAAAGGGAAAACCCCCCATTGCTCTGCGTTTGCGACCAAGCCAACATGTTCGCGATGAAGAAATCCTCTGCAATCCCTAGTTTCCCTTTGCGATCGCCAGAGTAGCTTCGTGATCGCGAAGAAGGATGCATAAGATATCAGAAATCTCAGAAACCAGTAATTGCCTAAGTGAAAAAATCAGCATGTATCCTATCTGAAACACACCTGAGCCCCTCGGTATCAAAACAAAACATGCACATAAGTATAATAACATCATACAAACTCGCTCGCATGATCAAAACACCAAAATAACACCTAGATCTACGAATCATACATCAAAACGAATGAATTCCAAAGAAACTTAAGAACTTTCGATTTAATAATCGAACGTCTGAATCACGTCAAATCAACTCCATTTTGCACCAAAATTTGCAGACAAGTCATAAGGAGTAAAATGAACCTATACCAAGTTTCAGAACCAAAATCCGAACCCGGTAGCAATAAAGTCAACCTACGGTTAAACTTACGAATTCTTCAAACCTTCATATTGCTAGTTTTTAACAAATCACGTTAGGGACTTCGGAATTCGGTTTCGGGTATACGCCCAAGTCCTAAATCACGATACGACCCCACCGAGATCGTCAAAAAACTGATTCATGTCTATTTACACAAAAAGTTGACCGTAGTCAATCAAATCATTTTAAGATTAGAATTCACATTTACTTCAATTTCTCACATAAATATTTTTCGAAAAAGATACGGACTGCGCATGCAAATCGAGGAAGGCTAAACAGAGCTATTCGAGGTCTCGGGACACAAAAATGAAGGCTAAAACTAAAAATTACCTAACGGGTCGTCACGTTCTCCACCTCTAAAACAAGTGTTCGTCCTCGAAAGAACATAGAAAGGTACCTGGATTGATGAAAAGGTGGGATATCTACTTCGCATGTTGGACTCATACTCCCACGTGGTTGCCTCGATTGGTGACCCCTCCAATGCACTCGAACTAAATGATAACTCTTAGACCTCAATTTCCAGACCTGTCGGGCTAGAATTGCCATCAGCACCTCATCATAAGTGAAATCCTTGTCCAATTGGACTAAGATAAAATCCAACACATGGGATTGATCATCGTGATACTTCTAGAGCATGGAACGTGGAACACCGGATGGACTGCTAATAAACTAGGTGGCAATGCTAGCCTATAGGCCACCTCACCCACCCTCTCAAAAATCTCAAAGGGTCTGATATACCTAGGGCTTAACTTTCCCTTATTTTCGAACCTCATCACATCCTTTGTGAGTGAAACTCGGAGCAATACCCTTTCTCCAACCATGAATGCAACATCAAGAACTCTCCGTTCGGCATAAATCTTCTCCCTAGACTAAGTTGTGCGAAGTCAATTCTAAATAATATTAAAAATTTTCCAAGGCATATTAAACCAAATCGGTACCCAATAACCGAGCCTCTCTCGGCTCAAACCAACCAACTAGCGAACAACACCGCCTCTTGTATAATGCCTTATCAGGAGCTATCTGAATACTCGACGGGTAGCTGTTTTAGGAAAACTCTACAAGCGGCAAGAACTGATCCCAAGAACCCCTAAGATCTATAATGCAAGCGCGAAACATATCCTCCACCATCTGAATGGTGCGCTCGGACTGTTCGTTTATCTGGGGGTGAAATTCTATACTTAGCTAAACTCGTGTGCCTAAATTACACTGTACGACCCTCCAAAAGTGCCTGATGAACTGCGTACCTCGACTAAGAATGATGGACACGGGCACACCGTGAAGACGAACGATCTAGCACATATAGATCTCAGCCAACCACTCTGAAGAATAGGTAACTACCACTGGAATTAAATGCGCCGACTTGGTCAAACTCTCCACAATGACCCATACTGTGTCAAACCTCTTCTATGTCCATGGGAGCCCAACAACAAAATCCATAGTTATACGCTCCTACTTCCACTTAGGAATCTCCAACCTCTGAAGCAAACCACCAGGCCTCTGTTGCTCGTATTTTACTTGCTGACAGTTCAAATACTAAGTTACATATACAACTATATCCTTCTTAATTATCCTTCACCAGTAATGCTACTACAAGTAGTAATACATCTTGGTGGCACCGGGATGAATGGAATACCTGGAACTGTGGGCATCATCAAGAATCAACTCACGAAGCCCATCTATATCAGGAACACAAATACGACCATGCATTTGCAATAACCCATCATACCGCATAATAACCTCGTTGGAACCGTCATGCCGCACCATGACCTTAATGACAAGCAAATAAGGGTCGTCGTATTGACGCTCTCTAATGCGCTCTTACACAGAAAACTAAGATCACGTGAAAGATAGAACACGACTAGGCTCCGAAACATCTATATGAAATAGTGATTGATTCTAAGCTTAATCAACAATAACACCACGAGATCTGAGGTTAATTAACTTTGAAAAACCCTAAAAAACAACCACAATATGAAGAACTACGATCTAGTAAGCACCAAAAAATTTCTAGCATTGGATTCAAGTTTTTATCTTTGGTTTTCACTAAAGAATCATGGAGTAACTGTTTGAGAGCATATAGGAAGTTTTGGTAACTGTTTGGGTCGAGAAAAATGAGTTAAAACGACATCTAATTGACTTAAATACAGGCTGGAGTTATACACCAACTTTGTGAGTCCTATGAGAGCTGCCTGTGTAGTCTTGCAAAAACGCGAATATCTCTCTCCTCCAATATTGTATCTGTCACGACCCGAAATCCCACCTTCGGGCCATGACTGCATCTAACGTTGAACCCACTAGACAAGCCAACGTTTGAAGTAAATAAACTCATTAACAGCAAAAACGAACAGGATAACTAAAATACAACATAGCACTTTCGAAATAAAACCCATAAACAAATCCCAGAACTGGTGTCACATACTCACGGACTATCTAAGCGATTACTACAACAAAAGGTCTAAAATAAGTACATAAGACTGTCTTGAAATACAAAGTAAGACAGAGCTGGAAATGGAAAGTAGGAGGTGACGTCATGGCCCACGAACGTCTGCGGGTCTACCTCGAGTCTCCT